>JBCAUG010332836.1:0-52681 GCA_038406175.1 Haplosyllis leylae | reverse complement strand
AGATTCTGCCTTTGAAAAGAATTCAACTGATTTCTTGGCAACCACTGCAAGTCATAAATAATAAAATATACAAATTGATGACACTTTTGATAATTTAATAACACACATTCATGTATGTAATACATACACATTAATTTAACTGAAAATTGAATACTTGTACATTAACATAGTATTGCAATAAGGCAGAACCAAAGTCAGAACTTTTTGCAAGGCAACTAGGCAGAACTTTAAACTGAATCCGACCTGTGATGAAAGTGTAGTGAAGTGTGCAAGTTAAATTAAGATGGTTGCTACTCCTAATTTGTAACATTTTTGCTTCACTGTCAATTCAGTTTAGTAGTGTAGGACGATGGTTATCGGTATTAGACAGACAAGACTACATTTGTAGTAACTAAAAATAACTCGCAGACAATTATCGTGGGCTCAGGCTAGTTTGTGTCCATCCTCTCTGTCAGTTAGTTGTCAACATGGGTCTTATACTACGGGCTTCACTATGTAGTCAAAAAAGTATTTTTGAAAGGTAACAGAAAATTAGCAATTGGTTTGGAAAAGACTTTTCTTCTCTTCAAAAACTACTAAGACAACAATTTTTGAAAGATTGTTACGTTCCTTTTTAAGCCTTAAATATGAACTACATTTGCTGCTGCTTCGAAAAGGTCTGAAATTAATTTGGTGAAGATTTCACATTCAAAAATATAAGAAACCGAGTCTTAATGTAAAATATTTATTGTATATTACTTTCTATACAATAGGAAAATAACGCTTATTGGTATAGTTATAAATGCATCGTAACACAACGAAATCTAATAGCAATACATATTTCAGCATAAGAAAAGACTGGGGAAGATATACATTTGATGACAATGCTTGTATTTTGAAAACATCAGTCACAGTACCAAACTCTTACTCCAGAACTAGTTTCTCTACATTCGGATTGACACGAAGACAATAGAGTTTTCTCTAAATAGCTTACGATGAACCCAGTGAATCTTTACTAAATCCAAAAGTAGTATAGTTACCAGAGACAACCCATATCTTACAACTGATATGTTCCTCCGTGCAGTAGTAAACAAGAAATTTCCACTACTATCTCTGGTTTAGTATTTGTTCAAAGCGCTGAACCCATTAAACCCAATGAATCTTTACTAAATCCAAAAGTAGTATGGTTACCAGGGACAACCCATATCTTACAACTGATATGTTCCTCCGTGCAATAGTAAACAAGAAATTTCCCCTACTATCTCTAGTTTAGTATCTGTTCAAAGTGGTGAGTGGCTGTAGATATCTAACCAGAGGTATTAATGGAAATGCTCTTAGTATTACTACTACCGGTAATGTATTTGTTGTTAGATAGGTACTACCTTTCGGTACAGACCATTTTTCACTGAATTCCATGAAGGCCATTTAGAGAAAACTCTATGAGAGAGTTCTCTAAATTCTCCAAATAGAGCAGAACTTCCATTGAATTTTGCAAATTTAAGGATTCTGACAAATCACAGAAGCATGAAGTGAGATGAATTAAAAGATGCTGTCTGTTACCTAGGTCTTGGTGGTTGTGTGGTAACAATTTGGTCTGTTACCCAAGAGGTAGCAAATTCAAATAATCCTTTTTACTACAACTTATTTTTTTAATGGATTCCGGGAAAATATTCATTTAGAGAAAACTCAAGTGGATTGAATTTCTTTACTGATCTCTATTGCTGTGTAACGCGTTTATATTTAAGGCCAACTTTATGATCACAAGCGTTTTGAGAAATAGTATATTATTGCATTCTAATAACAAAAACAAGTTGGGTGAGAGTGCTGCGAGGTGTTATGTGCAGTGCAATTGGTTTTGTTTCGAGCCATACTTTCGTCTTTATTTTTCATCATTTAAATATAAGTAGATATTCTATAAAGCTTGTTCTCTAAGTCTATTTGCTTCATTGTCTCTCTCCGAGTTCCTTTCCTTTGAAGAGCTCGGCCCGCCTGCACTCTGCCGTCTACCGGCCGTTAGGCTAACCACATCTGGTCCAGGCAGTTTATTACCTTGTGTATTTCCTAATTCCTTCGCATCCAGTTCAAAATAGCAGGAAGCTCCATTTGGCACTATGGGGCACTGTACCTTGGTCAATTTTTTGGCTGGCTCATAAATGGGATCCCTAATCCTCGCAGGATGTAGCTGTCTTATCCTGGGATACAGTGCATGGCATTCACAAGCAGGGTGTGAAGCTTGAGCATCGGGGCATAGGGGGCCAGGGTCCAGGCTTTCTATAATAATAGGCTCGTGGTGTAGTGTTGCACCTCCTTGAGAGTGCTGAATCATGTTTCTCATCTGAACATCGGTGTATTCACCCACTGTGGCACATCCAAGGTTGCTCCTAAGAGGCAGGGATTTGGATAACATAGGCACGCACTCTTCAGCCCCATCATTAGGCCCTCCATCAGGTTTGACAAGTTGAATATCTCCTTGTAAGGAGTCCACTTTTTCGGCCGCTTGTCGTAGCCGCCTTCGTCTCCTGTTCCACAAGAAATAGCGAGTCGTAAAATACGCGGGAACCATAAATAATATGATACTGATAGACCTTGATGAGAACCTAATTTAGATGCTGCCAGATTTGAATTGATAAACAAATGAAATAATGTTCCCCGAGTGATTGCTTTCAAACGTTGATCGATCTTTTAAGAGTTAAACTGCGGTTGTCCTTTCTAAAAATGCGTTTCGTTTCTTTTCTCATTGGGACTGGAACAAGATTAAATCATGTTTGAAGTATCGTCTTACCTCTGCAAATACATGACACACACTATCATAACAGCTACATAGACAACCACTACCAAAGCCACCCCGATGATTATTACTATAGATATGCCTGTGAAAGAAAAAAGTAATTGAAGTTATGGAGAGCCTACAAATATTTTTGGTGGGATAATATAGGTTAGAGAAAGGATCCACACTTGTAAAATTAAACAACAATGTGTTATAAAGAGATGAAAATAAATTTTTGATTGTTAGCTGTATTACTGATAATAAATAATGATAACATTTTCTGATAAGTTAGATTATGAAGGACACATGAAATATGTATCCAGTGCTAACCTATAGGAGGTAATCCCACACCTGTAACCATTTCTTCCATATCAACACCAGGCACTAAAAGATAATTAACAAATTAACTGAGAAGTGCTGCTGCCAAAAAGCCGCTGTCTAACTGATAGTATTTTCACAGATATGATCCCTAGTTATTACCTTTGTTAAGACATGTCAGCCATGTGTTAAGCCTTGAATTTCCATTTGCCAGTTGGCAACTCAATACATTCGCTTTCAAAGTTATCTCCTCTCTTATCAAAATAATGCCTGTTCCCTTTAAACAAATGCCAACTTTTCTATAATTCAATTACCTTGTGTGCAGTTTTTGAGCTCTCCTTGCCATTTCCTTCCATCACATGAAAGATATGAAGTTTCTCCAGTATGATTACATATGACTAGTAATTTTTGCCCCTCTCTTTTGCTGTATGTGTCTGGCGGGGTATTTATATTAGGGCACCCAACCACTGAAAAGAAAGAGACATTCATTTAAACTTACTTCTGGCAAGAAAGTTACTTTGTATATAGAAAAAGAAAAAAGTAATAATAAGCAACTGGTGTAAATTATACAGAATTCAGCAAGAATGTCTCTTAGCTCACAGTCTGTTACGAGTAAATAAATTGCTAGACACCCACATCTTTAATAATGATACATGAGCGAAAAATGTGAGATAATGGGACATTTATTTAAAAAAATAGTCCCACCAGGATGCTATTATAGCCCACATGAAGTTCTATTGGGACTGTAGGCTCCATAATTCCCTTCATCAGGTTTCAAGACGAGGGAATGAAATCTTCCTGTAATGACTCTTACCAACACCTCACACTAACACTTCTTCTCCAGATCGTTATTATGCTCCTGATCTTTCACTAATCATTTGCTCTAATAATGTGCACGAGAGAAATTACTGAAAGGACTTCAAAAGTCAATATTGACCACGAATTGCTATTGACAACCTTCAACAAAGAGTGGATTGAGCAATTCACTTATTGCCATCATGAATTGTCATCTTTCACTGGATTAAATCCATTTTACAGATCTCTTTGACATTTCTTGGAATTACTTCTACGCAAAGAAGTCCGCCTTATTGAGTCATTGTTAGATAAAAAGAATAGTTCTTACCATTGTACTTCAATATGAAATAGTGTTGTTGGCCAATAGTTCTTCTGTTCATAACATGCACCTCAACCTCATTGGTAACTGATATGTAAACATTTTTCTCCCTCCTTTCACCTCCGCATACAATGGTGCTTCTTGCCACGTCTTTTTCTTCTATTCGGGCATACTGCTGGCAATAAACTGGGTAGTTTGTTCTTTTATTGCTATTCCCTGCAGTGATAGGACCAGGATTTGAGCTGGTATTAAAGTTGCCACTGATGCCAAAGTCAAAAAGAGTAATGTTGATCTTTTGGCCCGTTTGAGCTGTAATGACCCAGGGATTTTGTTGTGATCCACATCCAGTTTCTTCAGTTACAACACTGGCTATGTATCCAGTAGGATGATGGAGCTTGTGGTATTTGGCTGTGTTGCACCTTTCAGCAGGCAGTGAAGACACTGTTAAATAGGAAAACCAAGGGATTAAAAAGATGTTTATATGTTACAGTTAGAGAACCTCACCAGCTAATAATTCATAAAACGAGGTAATCTTTGGACTTTATAAAAAATTATTATGTCAAAAAGTAAACATTTTTACCCATTGTAAAATCAAAAAGCTTCAGATTACCTTTGATACAGCTGTAGCTGGCCTCAAGATAAGAGGAGAAATCCTGTGGACACGGTTTGGTTCTTACCAATGCTGGATCTGACACGTCAAATTTACAGCTGTGTCTTCCAGAACACAAATTGTCCAGTTGTTGTAAAACGCCAGTGATACAGCCAATGAACCCATAGTTTCTGGTGACACATCTGTTGATAGAAAAATCCAAATTAGCTTGTTTTAATCTCAAATAAAGCACGTTAAAAACACATTAGTAATAAAGTAAATGCATGGATAAATAAATGGTATATTTGCAAAAAGTAACTGTGCATGATTGATTTAAATGACACTTGAAGGTAATGAGGTACATTACAATTAGTAAGGATTCACCTTGAAGCAGCAGAAATGAATTTACAGAACTGTATTTGAATTTCAAGAAAGTCCCTCAACTCATCTTTAATGGTTAAAAATGCAACGAACAGATGTCAGTGAAAAACTAGAATTGGTCACTAGTCTCATTGAAGGGCATATTCACCAAAATAAAAAAGGTTCTGATTATGCATAGAGGAAGGTATCAAAACCTTTTGAAGCAAACAGTAATGAAGACTGAAACTGACCATACTTTTATCACTACCACGTTAGGTTTACCTGAAAAGCACATGTCCTTTGGGCATTCCGTCAATTGGAGGGTTTGGGGGATCTTTTCAAGTGTTACAGATCAATTTGGAAAAAAGGCTACAAATTTTAGACTTTTAGGTTGCCATGTATTTCACGAAAGAGCAACTGTAATGTGTGGTACCTTCCAAGTCTCATTCTCCCAAAGGAAGCCGCTTCCATAACTATCACTTCATCATTCCTACAAGAGGCTTCAAACGTCTCCGTCAAGCAATACTCATTGAATTCTGAAAAGAGATGATTAAATAATTGCATGAGTTTGAAATGAATACGAACATATATTCTTGGGCATCTACACATCAAAGTATCCAACTGTAAGATAAATGACAAAACAGAAACAAGATTTTGGTTGAGACTCGCATCGTTAAATTCCATTGCTCACTTGTGAAACCGAAGTCATTTTCAATGAAAGAGATCATGCCTTTTACAAATCTGTGTAATCTTTTGTTCTTCACTGTGACTGAACATGGTCAGTTAGTCAATGGTGATTAAGCTGACAATTTTCTGATGACTTGGAAACATTTGGTTGCATTGGAACATGAATTCGTGATAAATAACTGGCTATTGGTTTTTGTGTCCTTTGACAAAGTAATTATTCTTATCTTTCCCATTCTACACAGATTCTAATTAGATTAGAACCACAGAAAATTGCTTTGAGAAATTGAGAATCCTTACATTAATCAGCTAGTGCGTTTGCTTTGCGTAAAGTCATGTGCAGCTCCCTGAGAACTATTCAGCTGAATACATACCTTAACAAACACTAACAATTTAAGGGCTTACTTGACAAACTGGATTGATTACTTCTACTGACATTTGATAATCAATATAATTATTGACTTATGTGACTGTGAATATGAGAATATCTATAATAACAGACAAGTTTACAACCAGGATCGCATGGTCTTGGTGCACAGTGCAGAGATTGCAAAACTACTTTTTCTCGTGGCTACTACAAGTCTTAGTCTAATGGTTTTGCAGTAATTTGCATTCATAAAGGTAAAATAGTGAGTGGCGCTACATTTGCATGTCATAGAAAATTGCATGGAAATTATCAGTGGCTAATGGTACACTTCACAGAGGAAAGATCATTCTCATAAAATCCTTGTAAATTCATTGCCATTATGTCTTTGCGATCAAGTTGTCAAATAATATTGTACAACAGAGATTGATTTCATGTATTGACTGTAGTCCAATATTCCTCTGGTTGGCCAGAATTGATGAATGCATCACGACATTTTTTATCAAAGAGGAATGGTTTACGGGATGTTGCCAAACATATTAGAAAATAATGGAGACTAATTCTATGCTACATAATATACGGCTCTTCCAGAACGTTATTGATTCCAGATTGGCATCATTGATCATGACGGTCGTATGCTCTTTTTTCTAATTATCTTTGTCTCTTGTTGGATTGCTGAACCCAGACAATGATAAGGTTCAGTTACTTTGCAAAAACATGTCCAGGTTTTCTTGTCAGAGGATATGTCAAAGACTTGTCTCGTGGACATGCATATAAAATGCAAGATAAAGTGCGAGTCACGTGTCAATTTTATTTCATTTACATTGTAGACTATCTGGGCTGATTTTAATCCGTGACATTTCAAAAACATATCGCTTTGAGACAAAAACAATAGAAGCACCATAAGGTTCTGAATGTTTCACAATTATATGAAAAAGTAGCAGAAGATGGCTCTAGTCTCATCATGCCATAATCTTTTTTCCTTGTTTCACCGACAAAAAAGTCAAGAAAATTGAATACTTAAAATCATAACTCAGTTTCAGAATCCAAATGTGTGTGCAGTTGTAGAATTCTTTTACAATGCAGCTTCATTTGGTGTGACCCTTGACAACGCCTTGATAATAGATGCTAATTGCACGTTTGTATATACGGGTCAGTGTGTCAGTAATGATTACTGCTAATTAGGTTGCCTATTGAGGAGAGTACACGACGGTTGGTGATGCCCAAATCTCTAGAGGAACCTTTATTTGAAGCCTGTCAGAATTCATCAATGTACGTAACGTTATACTGATGGATGAACCAAGTTCGGTTGTGATAATCTGAATTCAGTCTGCTTCCCGACCATTCATCCTGATTTCAGAATTCTTTGGCTGCGCTAATTGCTGAATAGAATTAAAGAATTACTAAATGGCATGACTAGTTGACAGGTTTTCAATCCCACACTGCTTATTAACTGATGGTAATCTTTAAACTGACAGCGCTGACAATAACGTTAAACCTACAATGTCAGCAATGTCTAAATTGGACACATCCTCGAATTAATAATCTTACTTTGGTAGTTGTGTATTGCCTGTATCGTGTAACTCACATGATACCGCTCTTGCACAGTGGTTAGCACGTTTGTCTGTTCTACAGGGGCTGGAGTCCTTGTAATTTGCCGACAGCAAAACTACATTTGTGAATACAAGCTATGTTTCATGCAATTTTAGCTTTGTAGAATTCAGTGAATTCAGCAAATTCAATGAAATATATCCATGTAGGAAAAACCCAAATATGGTCTACGGGACATAAAAACACTGCTTTAACTTTCGTATATCATGACGAACCAGTTGCCTTTTCAATCTGTAAAATTTTAAAACAAACAATTTGAGCTAGCGGCATTTGCTTGAAATAAGCCCCAGAAGTACACACAGAATTAAATTTACTTCTCGACTCCTCTGATAGTTATTCTTGTCGAAATTCTGCAATCAACTTTCTGTGATATTAATAGTATTGAGAAAATTCTGGTTGTAAAGGTTTGTTGCTTAAGATCACAAATTCCTCCGGTACAAACTCGCATTTAAATGTTACAAAATCTTAAAACGTGCTGTTTCTAGATCTGTATAATTTATTTGCTTTGATGGCTCAAAATATCTGTCGTCTCCGTTGCACTGAAGTAAACTCACAAAACATAGATTTTAATATGGATAATAAATTGCAACTCGCAGATTATCCAGGATTCAATTAGCTTCTTTCACGGATTATTAGAGCTTTCAAAAATTAGTTGAAATAATGAAGATTTATTCTTACGTTCATCAATTTGTCTTGTTTTTCCCTGAAGGTATACCTATAAGGCTGGTAGTCTTAAGTAGGAAGATGATTATCTAGAGTGCAAGCAATCCCATCTCTATGTCATTTATCTTTAAGGTGACACGACAGGTCCACTCGCTCCCCAAGGATAATAATACCAGGGATAAAACATGATGAACCTCTACCTTTCAGCTTACCCAGAGAGGAATGACCTCAGTGAATACGAATGCACATAACGCTTGGTAAACTTGCCTCGTACTCGTAGAAAAACACTGAAGACAACCGCTAATTTTTATTCAACTATAGTTTCCGAATAGTAATTTTTGTGATCGCAAATATGTCTCCGTTGGAAATCGTTGGAAGATTTAAACCAAAGCTGTTGCCGAGTGCATTGGTAGAGACCCTTACTCAGACCTTTCATCTATCAGCTTTGAACACACATTTTGAAGTCACTTAGGAATGTACCTTCAATTACAGAAATAGGTACAAGCAAGAAAAATTCAATGTAATAGTACTGCAAATAAATGTACAATGGGCAGCAAAATCTATTTATTACATAGAAATCTGTGCATGTATGTTTTGTTAACAAATAAATCAATTATTTCTGCCGCTTGTTCAACTGGAATGAATGAGACTTCCTTGTGTTTACCCAATCATTCATCCACTTTTCGAATCACTGAGTATTCTTGTTTGTGAAATAAACAGTGTCTGGTAAATGTGAATACAATCGTGGTTGATGAAATATTAGACGGTGGAAAACAGTAATGATTTTATGTTGTTACAAGCAGGGCTTCATGGCTTCTGAAAGTGCATTCTTTGTATGATGAAACAACCGAGGACTAAAATCTATTAGTGTTTTTGATTTCCAATTTTCATTCCAAATCATCATTCCGAAAATCTCAAAACATAACCAAAATTATTAACAGAAAAAAGGAGCTTGTTCCATCCCTGTCGAGAATGATTACTGTTGATTTTGATCATAGTTGTTTGCTACATGACCATCATGTAAAGCCGAACCAACGGAGCAATTTTGACTTTTAAGCCTGTCAAACTGTATCAATATCTGCAACATGATATTGATTAGCTTACAAAACGTCCATCCTGTATTTTTGCAAGCAAATCATAACCTATCGGCGGTCTGTTTCATTCAATAAAAGCATTTGCACTCAGAAGCTACCAAACGTTTTTGAACAATCAGAAAATGGAAGGATGTAACTGAAACGGAAGTGTTTGATAAAGCAGCTGACTCTATTGGATGACACATGATCCATTTTCTTGTATGCATTATGATGTCATTTGTTATCATTACAAAAATTGCAATGACGCACACGTCTAATTAAAATTTGAAAAAACGTTTTAAAGATTACAGCCAAGACTTTGCTTCATGCCAATTTGGGAAACATAATATCTTCTTTGTTTCAACATCATCATGTCCACTGTCTGGAACTGTGAGCATAGAGTTGATTATTGGAAGTGTGAGCCCTCTTATCTCGCGACCATTTGTCTTTGAGGTGACAAGGCAGTTCCATGGGAAATGTCACTTGGTTTAAGATAATGATGCCTTTGGACAAAAAGGAAAAAAATAAATTGGCGAAAAGGGAATACATCAGAAGCTTGATTATTAAAGTGAAGGTGCGGAATCAACGAACAACAACAGCACAATGTGAAACTGAAGTTTTTAACAAAAAATGTATTAACAACATTTTCTCGATGATTGTATGATTGTGCGTCCAGCAAACCTGCAATCTTGAATTTTTCAAAGTTAGTTAAGGAAAACATTGCATGGGCCTTGTTTCTGGGAAGAGAATTATTGTTTAATGAAGGAGAAGTTGTCCGTTACATGTATGCACTGTAACAATCGCATGAAGTCGCTTTGGAAATAAGATGCTGACAGGAAGATGCTCGGAACATTAAGCTCAAGAGGATTCACTTAATGCGACCATTGTCTTCTTCAATAAGCACTTCAGCTGACCATATAATATGCCTAATAAGCCCTTTGAGATATTGTGTAGGGTGATTTTGCCTTAACTAATACGCCCATACATCAAGAAGAGAAATTTGAATGAAATGTGCATCAGATTATTCCAAACTTTAGATTCAGAATACAAGAATATTTCATCAAGGTACGCAAACATGATTGGTAACCATGTGGTTTGGTTGAAAAATAAGTCCTACAAAATCTGTCTAAAACCATGCCAATAAATATGGACACATGTTTCCTTTACAGCCGAAACATCTTGTTTGGTTATGGAACAAGAAAGTGGCAAATGAGCTGCTAACGTTTCCAACTTGCTCTCAACATCAGCTTAGTTTCAGAGCACAGACATCAAGCAGATCAGACTTCTCTTGTCGCGCCACCCTTTTATTCGAGAGATGTGTCCATTTGTCTCTAAGGTGATTTACAAGCAAGATGGCAAGTGACAGGGAGACTGGCAGATAATCATATTTGAATTGTAACGTGATGAAGAGACTGTAAGTGATGTCAGTGGCGGCTTTTGTAGAATCCTTCCACTGATAGTATGTCATAATCACAAGGTCATATTAGAAGTTGATACGGCTCTTGTTTGGTAAAACGAACTACTTTTTTGTTGATCTGATAGAGAACAGACATTTGCTACCAATGCATTATAATGCCACTCCAAATGACAGTGGGAAGCTGCTTTGTATCTTATTCAACCGTGTTGTAGAAAATACCGTCCCAAAAAAGCAGACAAAATATTTTGACTCACTGAAATTGAAAAAGACAAACAATAAATCTCTTAGGACTATGTACTTGCTACGTTTTACAATTAGAATAGTCTGTCAACCTCCCTACCCATAATTGATAACTTTGATCAACCAAGACTATCATACATATTTTCATAGCTTATCTCTTTCAATTCCAAATTTAGAGTAATAATCCTTCAGGCTTAATAATTTGTCGAAAGTACAAGAACTAATATTTGCACACCATCTTTGCATAAAAATAAAGGGAATTGTTCCACCATTGTTCGTGTTTGAAGATTGCATGACTTCGTGAAGTTGCGTTTGGAACACTACAAAGGCCAGGCATCTCCTGTGTAGTTTATGACGTACCGATTCTGCTAATACTGCGGGCAGACATTACCGATTCTGCTAATACTGCGGGCAGACATTGATTGCTGTCCGTTTCTGAATGAAATCATATAACAGAATATGAATTGAAGTTTTATTTTGTTCCAAAACATTTCACATGAAAAATTACAGGAATATCATTTCATTTGTGCCCTTTTTTGGATAGCTTGGCAAAATGTTGCTCTTTGTTACCCTGCTTAGAATTACTTAGGTGAGGTATTGCTGCACACAATATAGGCCACAGTGCATCTTTTGTTAAACCTACCTGCAGTGTAGCTTTGTAGATCTATGAAATTAACCTTCCTTTTACAGATAATACTGCGGAAAGAGAGAAGTTCATCCTCAGTACAATGCACTAGTAGGCCGGTTCTTTTCCCCTGTTGTTCAAGAAGGAATGGCTTTGGTACCTTGTGCAACACGCGGCACTTACACACATGGATGCTCCGAGCCAGGTTGAACGGTGTTCAATACATTTATATGATGAATAAGTGTAGTAGTCTAAAAGTTTCGTCCTTAAAACATAGGAATGTACCTTCATCAATTGGTTGCAATTTTTATTATTTGGAATACGTTCAATGTAGTGGAAATTATTCTGTCTGCAATAATAGGGTTACAAACAACCACACCTAACAATGCTATGAATCAACTTAAACAGATCTATAACAGTTATTATCTTTTGCGAACAAGATGTGTTTGCAGCTGTCAACAACGATACGCATTCATATTTTTCTGTAAATTCATATCTTATTTTTTGACAAACTAGTAGATTCCTTATGAGACATTTATATTTAATTGAACGTGAGAAAAATTTACATTCACCAAAGAATTAATCATTTAATTTCAACTTTTATTTTATCGTCGGAGAAACAACCATGTGCAATTCTTGTGATGTAATTAAAGTGACAGCATGAAGCAAGGTTGATAGGAAACTCTTTTGACATCAATTTAAAAGTTTCTTCACCATGGTCTTTTTGACGTTGGTATGTCTTTCAAATCGCTTACCAAGTCCTAAATACCTTTAATGCAGTATTGATTTGTACTCTTACAGATGACTGCACTTTGTCAGGTAAGGCTGTACAAAGCTGGCGAAAAAGGGCTAAATGGAGTCAGTAGGAAACCAGTTTGATATTACAAAATGAGTTTTTTATGGTTTGAGTGCGTCATTACACATTTGTTGCACCCAATCTACAGGGAAAATATTTCACACAATAAAATATTTGCAGTCATGTCACAACATCCACTGATCATACACCTGAGGGTAATTTTCGGTACTTTTTTGATTATCACTTGTCATCTCTTTTGAGTTTGCTGGGACCAACATATGTAACTCAAAATTAGCCAAGTTCTCATTTCATCTTTCAATTCATTCGTCTAATTTGTATAGGGGTTAAGTCTTCATGGCTTTCGACAAAAAGGCTAAACTCCGAGCCTCATATCCTCTGGGATGGTATTGAACTTCACTGACACGAATTAATCGAAGCTACTGAATCATAAAAGGTTAAATTGTCTGTAAAACCTATTGCGAACAAATGTACAGCTTATAAACCATGCTGTTCTTAGTTTGCTTATGTTACACAGACTCATTCGAATTTTGATACATCATTATTCGAACAATTGTGTTGTTTCCATAATCGAATGGGAAGGTTGCGAGATTCTGTTGAATTTGTGTGTTTTCTAGATCTATTCCACACATGTTGGGCTTCACTGGTTATCACTTGTTGATTTTTGTTTGTTTATCTAACGAACACAGATTTAATGGCACAATAAGTTAATGCATTTAAAAGTACTAAAGACCAAAGGAAAACCTGCAAGAAAATCACCTCATGTTGTTTCAATGACACCACGTTATTCAACAAAAGCAAAAACTTTGCCAAAAGTCGTTGGTTTGCTTGTTTCAATTCACTTCGCTTTATTAAAATTACTGAATTCATTAAAATTTGCCCATCAGACAAATCTGTTAGTTGGGAATCAAGTACGCTTAACACCACACACCAAGTTTGTAGACATAAATAAAGGTAAGGAATTTAATAAGCCGGGAAATTATGAACATGTTGCATAATATTACAGTTCACTTGATCCATCGAATTCATCAAATGAAAAAAGATCATGTCCTGAAGGTAGTTAACATGCTGACTTTATGCTGTGTGACGTTTGAATTATAATAGTGGGTTATTATCATGTCACTCTCAGTAGAAAAAAAAGCCGGATTTATCTATCGCAAAATATGTCGCCCGCTCCAACAGATGAAAATCAAATAGCGAAGAATCCGCTTGATGAAACGTTTACAATGGTTGCTTTTTTGTTTCGTACTTAACATTGGTGAAAACCAAAAAAGAACATCTGATAATTAAAATAGAATCAAGATCAAATCTATCTGAAAGTTGGCTGTGCGAGTCACCAAACAGCTGACTCTACAAGGCATAATCTATATTTTTGTTTCTGAAAAGATTGCAGTTCACTGCATCAAGGTATAGATCTACATTTTAACAATGAACAATGATAATGAACAAATTCACCACGATGACAGATGAATCCATCTTTTTGCCACCAGTAAAGGTATTGAGCAGGATGTTTCATGTCTCAAAAGAGCCTAAGGGAGAGTGACATTTGACTGCTGATAACGATGTTTGATATGTAAGATGAACAAACGACGTCGTCTTGTGTGGTTCACAAAGTAGCCATTTAAGTGTAATTAATCTGATGCAATGGACAAACAATCCTGTCACTCACGGTTATTAACAGCATCGACTGTCAATGCCCGAGAACACTATTGTACAACCTATTTGATGTGAATCAATGTTAGGAATATATATATATGGGAAATGCGACAGACAAATTAAGATAATGGCTTCCACAAATAGAGATGTGTAAAAGAGCTTCACTGTATGTCCCTCACAAAAAAACACAAATCAGGTGCCATACATTTTCTAGAATCGCAAAGAAAGTCGTTACCACTTGTTTTGATTTATATTTTTGTGTTCCTTTTTTGGGAGCGGAGAAAATTGATTCCCGCAATAACAATACTAATTTTCGATACCATACCATATAAATGAGAAAATACAGTGTGATTTCGAATGATACATTGTACTATTAGGTAGTGGTTTTATGGTAGTGTCAGTCAACAATAGTACTCACTGATTATATAATATATATAATGTCATGATTGTTATATATCTCTGTGCATCTCTATTGCGCGTACAATTACTGAGGTAGCAGGCATCTTTGATCCTCGCATGACTAGCTGATGTTATGTTAAGAATTTTACAACAGATGTGCAATGCATCACACAAAATGTGACTTACAAAAATGTATAATGCATCAGGCAATCTATTGATTTCATCTCAGGTATGCTTGGTGTTATTTGTAGGTAATAAAGAGGATATTGCATGACTGAAGCACAGACCGCTTTAAGTTCTACTCCTTCTCTTTTCATGAGCAAATGTCTTATTAATGTATTTAGCACGTGCCTTGTACAATTATTAAAGTGATCGCTCCTTGATCATCCTATATAATAGTCTTTACAGACAACGCCTAGACTTTAATCCTTGCTGTTTTTGACCTCATATGACATTGTCTAACAGGCAATACTAGTTTTTATTTCCTAGTGACTTTTAACGAACCCTGCAATGATTCATTCGTCTTTAAAATTGATTCATTATTAACTGCAGATAATCCACACTTTAATCTCAGATGAAGTTAAGGACTTTAAAAGCCCCCTTGGGTAACATTATCAAGACTTTCCTTTAATGTCAGTTGAAGATAATTAATATTTATGAGCAAAATAATCTGAACTAAAAAATAGTCACTATTTTCACTAGTAACATGCGTCAAAAAGTCTTATTTTTGTTCAAATTGCTGTCTCCCACGATTTTGACAATCAGTTGAAAATTAAACACCGTATCAATACAAAATTGGACCATAACAATCAATAGCCAAGTAATGAGAATCAGTGTTTTTTGATCCCTTTTGAAAAATTCAATAATGCATTGCTAACACATGGTGACCTCTTGTCTGATTAATGTCGCCTAAATTTGTTTACATTTAAATCCATAACGCCCAGAATCCGTTGTTCTAACATTAATGAGAAGTTCAAATATAGATCTATTCTACATTACCAGCAATGAGCGAAAAAATCTAGTTTTTGAACATTGTGATTTTGCGAGGGTTTTACTCTTGAGGGTGCTATTATTTGTTTTGGAAGATCACTACAAGGGATGGGTCAGACTTTATGGTGCTTGCTGTATCAATAGAAATTTATTGAAATTGATCTATCAAGTTATGTCATCATAAGTACATCAAAGGGAAGGCAAAGTGAAAAATAAAGGGAAGTCTACTTAAGTTTCAGTTGGTCAGAGTCAACGAATACCAGATATACCCAACTAGTTTCCCACGAGCCCAACAACTTCAACAGTGTATTTAAAGTAAATCCATCACGATTAAATTTTCAAATCAGTTGGCACCAATAGTATTTTTTGCATTTGTGTTTAATGCTGGTAATGTTTAGGGCAATAACATTCAACTTGGTCTGGAACATAAACTGTTCATAACATGCCTATTCAAGGAGTTATTATTGCCTGAATGCAGGTATCTAAAATTGCCTTGAACCCTACATCATAATTTTTCATTTTTTATTGGCAAGCAAGAGTTGTAAAGCATCTACTCGGTTCTTACATTCCAAATATTCCAAAAACTCAAGACTCTCATTACCAATTCAGGACAGCTTTGATTGATGTGTTTTACAGTAACAAAGCTAAATCAATCAATGAAATCAGCTAATCAGAAATTCCTACATCTATTGACATTCCTCAACACGCTATTGAACTCCAATAACATAAATTATGGGAACCCAGACTTCCATAAAGCATCCAGTGATGTGTAAAATATTAAGGGAATGAAGCTGATACTCTGTGAAGTTTAAATTTTTACTCAATTCATAATATATTCCATTTTTTTGTTGAGATGACGTTGTGTTGATTTATGAAGTTGTTTAAAATCTTTCCTAATTTTTCGTGTATCGAGTGAGAATCTCTTGCGACCTGCTTTGACATTTGTGTACCAGTACAATTAGATCGTAACACTTCTAATGTCCTGATTTTTCAGAAAGCCCATTTTGATAGGAAAAATATCTTTAATTCACAAGAAACAAAGATTTAGGATTGGAACATGAGATATTTAACTGTAATAACAAGCCCGAAAAATGGATAACATTTAATCCTCTTGATATCAAAGAATCTGAAAAGAGTTATTGCTTATAAAATTTAACAATGTCATGAAACTCCTGGTTTCTGATTTTGTTTGGAATCAACTTCTCTTTGAGTTTCATAAGGTTCAAATACTTCTGAGAATATGAAAAGCGGAAGATATTACAAAGAGATTTTATGTTATTAAAAAAACACCTTTCTTTAATGCTTTCTAAACTTAGTACTTTGTATGAGAAATGAAACATGACGAAAAACATTCATACTAAAATTTAAATCAGAGAAATAATCCTGAAATTGGTCCCTAGGTAGGAAATGTCTTTGCAATCAAAGCTGTTCTAAAAACTGAAATCCAAGGACATTGTTCTTGTATTGTGTTTTCATTTAGCAAGCAGTCTTTTGAAATTACTATTAGTCTCCGTTCGCTTTGCTTACATTAAACCACCAATTTCTATTTTGACACTCTAAAACATTTCATATGAAAGTAAATGAAACACGTTGTAATAAATAAGTCCCAGGTAGATTTTGATTGCTAGATTCTAATTTTCGGTTCTCATCTTAGGCAGATGCCCAATTGCTGTGGGCGAATGTATTGAGATTGGTATTGATATGTGCTGAAACATGACATTTCTACTACGTCTGATTCTACGTTTATGTGAAAAATATGGATCTTTTAATGACTCCATCGAAAACAGACTAATTGTTGTGGAAATAGAGTCCTTATTGAGAGATCCATAGATTTCAATTACTAATTGTATATTACGCGTGTTTTGTGCATGCTACAATGTGACTGGAAATCCCATGTGGAGGCAACAGTTATTCGAAAGTCATGAATAAGGGATTTTTCTCACAAACAACTCTCGTTTCCATGAAAAATATGATCCATGCTTAGATCTAATACATATTGTATCTTGTTTCAATAGAATATATTTGGTTTTTATGTTCAACTTTGGGACATTAAATATCAATATATTAACCTCTATAATTTGAATAACGTGGAAAATGTTTTACTTCCTCCGGATTTCAATATCAGTTCTATGCCCAGATTAATCACCATTTCGCAGGTACATGGAACATTATCCATTTGTTGTCAATAAAAGTCAATATTGCAGGGCTCAGGTAACACCTTTTATTGCTTGCAGCTCGCATTTACAAAAGCATAAGGTATTTCTGAAAACAGAATAATTACTCATTCAAATCACAAATACCCGTTCCTTACACAATATTGAACTCCGATAGTGTAAATTGAATCCAGCAAACCAACTGCAAATAAATCATTAGAATGTTTAAAAAATCGTTTGGCGTTTACCTTGAAAATTACTGTGGTTCCATTTTTAGAAACTTTTTGGAAACGTCAGCAGATCAAATAGTAGTTTCTTAGAAGGTTTTCTGTGATTATGAAAAATGCCAAACCTATTGAGAAATACAAGAAACAAATAGGATGATTTTTAATCTCAGGGGCCATACAGCTTATGACTTACAAGCCCACTGTGAATATCCTTCAAATGTAATAAAAGCAAGGTAGATATATAGTTGTCCCTTTGTCATTTTGATCTCGCACAATAATTAGCCTCTTGAGATAAAAATCCGGATTCCTTGTGTGTAAACTTGTGACAATACTTGAGAAAATGCCTTCAGGAGGTCCGCCTTTTATTATCAGATGAAGGTACGTGTATAAATAGTTAGGTCAATGGTTGTTTCTTGATGGTTGTTCCTTGTTGAGGAATTGTTTTCTTCTTTCTAGTTAATTGCAAAGCAAATAACCTAAAGGACTGAAGTGACTGCAGCTGTTTAGATATGCAATTAAACGCCGTAAGACTCAAAAAGCTGTCATGATATTAAGTGCTTAAAGGCTTCAGTTTTCATATGAATGAGACATAATGATCTACAAAGGATTACCATAACCAATGCTAAATAAACACTATTGGCATGATAAATTAAAAGATCTATTAGTACTTTACAGTTAATCTTTACTGTTGCTAACGGTTAGACGTCAGAACATCAGAACCGCAAGATTAATCAGTGTTAGTCTGTATCCAAATCAGTAACATGCATGGGATAGATCTTTGTCTGAAGCTTAAAAACAGAAATCCGCTATGTCAGACTGTCGTCTTTGTGTGACACAAATGTACATAGGCTTCGTTTGACATTTATGTAAAGTCCTAAAACCGTGTCCAGTTACAAATTTAATTTATTATTTGAATGCTAGACATTGTGGTATTTGAAAAGACCTTGCATCATGTCTAGCTCCACAGAAGGCTTATTCATTGGGTCGTGGCTTTTATGACATGTGTTAATATTTTTATGAAGCTTTGTTTTGGAAATTGCTGCTTAACAACTTGTACATAAATGCAGGCAGCTAAACGTTAGTACCATTCGAGGTTTTCGTTTAGAACACAAATCTGACATTTCTGTACAATATTGACACAAGGGGTTTTAAAAAGCTTCAGTAAAAAATTAACTTGTCCACAGTGGGAATGAACTCAAAATACCAACCATTACTGGGTTAGAAGTTTAATGCCCTACCCCCTCTGGCAATCTGCCATTCCTTGCCAGTTTCAGATTGTCAGACTCTTGTAAAGTCATGCTCTATTGATTCTAGAAATGACCAAAAGGTGAAGTGGAGCATGAAACAAAGTTCTATTTAGGGATCTTCTATTGAACATATGTCTGGGTGGCAGAGTGGAAAAAGCATCTGACTTCTAACCCAGTGATGGTTAGTATTATGAGTTCAATTCCCACAGGAGGCAACTTTGTTTTTTGCTGAAATAGATCTATTTTAAAACCCCTAGATGTTAATTTGTACAGAAATGCCAGATTTGTGTTGTAAACAAATACCTTGATTGCTAAAAACACACCCTGCAGGTATAGACTATGCCATCACAATTTTTTATTGTAGGAATTCTTTTTTTTTTTTTTTTGTTAAGTTTAGAAAATATGTCTTGGGAACGGTCAAGCATCTAAAACAATTATATTCCATTGCTAAACAAAATTTGGAATGCTGCTTGTAAATTTAGGGCAATTCAATTGGGAGTTTGTGACTTTTTCCAATTTCCGAAGACCTTGAATCAGATATCTGCAGTGACGAAAATAATAGTGGAGATGACCTTTGAGGTACCGCATAATATTTTCGAAATATAAAGTAATGTTTAGCTGCCTTACCTCTCTGTGATAGGATCTGTTTGAGTTTTGTGCGCGCCAATTGAATTAGATGTGGGTCCTTTCAATTCAAAAAAGGAATTTCATGTCACACAAATAAGAAAGTAACAAACAAATTATTCATCTGGACACAACTTGTGGCAGAGGAATTGCAGCTAAAAACAAAAGGTTGGGAAATTAAGAGTGTTGGAACATAACACCCTGTGGATACAGGATTCTATAGTGACTAATTTCTAGAAAAAAAAACTGGGATAACATATTTCCTTTCTTATATTTGTTAAGAAGTATGTTTGCAGTCGGTGGAGAATCTCAAATAGAAAATTCAACAATTATGGCATCTCCACAAGCAGGCATTGTAGTGAAACACCGTATCCTGCCACAACTGAGGTTCAAAATGAACTAGGTTTATATTTAGATCTAGTTGAATATCTAATCCAAGATCTGAAAGTGTCAGTACGAAATAACACTACTGTTCTGTCTAAACCTCTATTAAGAGAAAGAAACATTGAAAAAGAAACTTAACATACTGAAATTTCAAACCTAAAACATCTTTGTAGTAGAGTTTGCAACAAAGAAAATGCCCAAATGGAAAGGAAATTACGTGAAACTTTACTGTAAAGAAATTGTACAGATTCTAATATATTTTCTACATGTATTAATGGCAGGAGTCTGCAGTTGCATCAATAAAAACCATGTGCGTATTCGAAATCATCCAAGCACAAAATTATCCATTGAAGATCTTTGACAGGTATTATTTATATGCTCATGGGACCAACCTAATTTTTGTTCTTGAAATGTTTTCACCTTGCAAATGTAAAAGACACGTATCTCAATAGATCTAGATTTCGAAAAAAATCCAAATATAAAGTGGGGTCTTCATTGCTTTTCTTACTGCATCTGAAATAGATCTATTCTAAGCGACTATGTATCTTTTAGAGACAACCCATTTCAAGGAACTAGCGTCGAAACAGCTTGAATAATATGCTACAATAATAATATCATGTTTCGGCAGACCTGCGCCGTCAAGGACTTCTCTTTTCTGGTAATTGACCATCAGGAATTAATACCACATAAAAGCTATTTGTCTTTCCAAACCATCTACATGCATAAGTAATAGACTGATGGAAAACCGTTTTCTTATCCGCAGACAACTACGTAATCTGACCATTCCTATTTAATAGTCTCATACAGAACATTTTGCTTGCAGCAATAAGCTGAATCCTGAGGACCAAGTTGTACTGAGGGAAGACTATGACATATTAAAAGCTAATCAGTTTATGTAAGGTCAGTAACTCAATGACGAGCTGAGACTGAAAGGCTAATTGCTGGTAATGTTGTCTAGGGCTTTCTCTGCCCGAAGTAGCGTGCACAAGGCGAGATGTCATTACAAAGTTACGTATACGGTTGATCTAACGATTAGAGCCAAGAGAACGCCTTTGGTTTGCTGTCTGCATCTGTGAAAAGTCGACATCTGTAATGGCACAATTATGGGCCTCATTTTGTGGAAGAAAAAGGAAAAATGATACCACAGGTTTCCGTGGCGGTTACTTGTAAAGTCAAACCTCACACAAATAACAGAAAGGTATTATTAAATCCAGAGAAATACGTTTCACATTATAGACAGTGTTTTTTCTTAAAGCTATTGTCAGTGCTAAGTACAAATTATCTCGGTAGTTTTCTGGAATAATATTGCAAAAGACCGGTAAGTTTAAACATAGCTTGAATCTGAATCTCTTGAATAATTTTAGAACGATGTTTGTCGTTATTTACTAATAAAGTGATAAACGATTGCACAATAGTGAAAGAATGATATTCCTTTTCAGCGCCATACAGGGAACACTCTGATGGTTTTTATGTAGATCTAATATCATTTTACTGTAGAAATAATGATAATATAATACACCCATAGAGGAGATCAATCAGTGTTTAGCAGTATGATGAATCAATAATCTGCGGCTATGCATTACTCTGACCATTTCCTGTTTAATAAATATACGGCAGATCTAGAAGGTGAAGAATGATCAATGTAACTTTACAATTATTCATCGAACCAAGGCTACACAGATTTCTATGTAGCTAATTGTGGTATTAAATTGCTTTTGTTTGCATTTGAGTAATATGCAGTAAATTACATACTGGTCCCTACATGCAGTACAATATGCATTTAAATCGAGTGGAAAGCACAGTTCGTGGAATCATGTTTCATGTTCATGGAAACTAATTGAGCTCCATGCAGTACAAAATAGCCAATAACCACTTTCAGGATTTGCCCTCTCAGTGTTGTGGTCATTCGTAAGAAATACGTGATATCAAAGATTTGTGAGGTATTTTACTGTTCCATTAATTCAACGGTATGGGCACCAATCGTTAGAATTGCTTGGAGACGTACATTCGCAACACCTTCTGACTGAAGTCATTGAATCCAGTTCAATAGAGCATCCGGTGATTAACGAATATCCTGGAACTGATCTCGGTAATTTTCATCAATCGTCATTCTGCGTTTTCATAGAGTGTTAATCTCTTAATTAGGCTATATTGCCTTTAGATCTTAGTCTTTACAATGGTGAACTTTTGACTTGGAAAATCGTTATTTGTCACTTCTTTCAAAGTCGAATTCTTCAAAGAACTACAAATTGCTCTGAGCTTTGATGAATCGCTTAAAGACAAGAAACACCCACCTTTAGTCCACAGCAGTAGCTACCTGGAATTTCATCCTTTGATAAAAAGAGTTCCCCATTTAAAGTCATAGGAACGGGACAATGTAAATAAGCCATTAAATTATCAGATAGTAGAGCTGCTGCCTCGTCACAACTGAGGAGAAAGAACTAGTCACTTAATTGCAGTTGATTGATTCCCATCACAAGCCACCATAATCCACAGTTATGTTATCAATGTCTGTGTTGTATGAACTTATCTAATACCATGTCAGACATCAAGTAGGGAAGATGCTCTTTTTGACATTTATGCTGAAATAGATGTGCCAACCGTGAAATAGCATTCAAGGTAGTTTTCTGCATAGCTAGACTCTAGCTTCTTAGAGCACTCATGAATCCTTAAGTTGGAATAAGGAGGCATCTGGCTATGAGGGAAATGAGCAGTTTACGGAGATAATGACATTGCAAGGCTGGTAAAAGAAACTTGTATGCTTAAAGCCGTGTAACTACATTTCGTATTCCTGTCAGAATAGAAATTAAGTTTCCTTGGCATTAAATAGTACATGGGGAATTTGAACTTGCGAATCTTTAGTGTTGAAATTGACGCGTATTTTGAGTTTTTCTTTTATGTACAATGCACAAATGTACTTGTGGAACTATAATTCTTAGGTTCGGGCAAAAATAATAAATTTTCCTCACTTTTTCTTCCAATTGAGCACTTATATAAAATTTCCAAAATGAAATGCGCAAAGAATGGGAACAATGGTGGAGGTATGCTGTCACAGAATATTTAACGGAAGGAACAAGCACTTCTTTGTGTGGTAGAGCTAACAAATTATGAGTAGTTTTGTTGGTTTCTTACATTCAAAGGTTATGTAAATAAAAGTCGAACGATTAGAAACTACACCCATTCATCAATTGAAGTATTGGCTCGAAGCTCTAAACATTCCAAAGGTTAAACCGCATTTGTTTCGCACAAGACATTTTATTGTATTTCTTGCCCCTGCAACTCTGTCTCTCTGTGTAGGCAGCTTCGGTGTAAGATGTAAAAAAACTTTAAACGACATAATCAAAGTTGTTTCCGCTATGCCTAAAAAGATGGCTCTGAATGTATGACACATTTATTTGAAAGTTTCTTAAGTTCGTACGGAAGACTGAAGAAAGGCTAAAAGAAATTATTATTGCTGTGATGTGATATAAATTTCGCCTACCTCTTTCCTTCTTAGCACTTTTCCTTTCTCCATTTCAATAGCTTAACTTTATTAAGATGGAATGCTACTGAAAGAGAACTGTTACAATTGATGTCTGTGAAAATTTACTCGGTTTATCGATTTGGTAACAAATGGAAAACGCCACGCAATAAGCTTTAGGCATTTGGAGTGAACATTTTCTCACTTCGAGATGTCTTGGCCAGTTTACTTGAACATAACCACCTCGTTACATGAAAACTAATGCCTTCAAAGAACAATGCTCGTTATGGACTGTTACATACACACATTTCTAAGGTCATTAGTCTGTCAGAACATATAAATATTGATGGCATTTATTAGAACCGATGTTGGTCAATATGTGGACCGCTGCAAGTGCTTGATAACAGGTCAAGTCCTCCTATTTATTCAAGCTTCTCAATAACATGATTAGGATGCTTTACGCAATTGTGTTTCTCTCATAGTTTATTTAAAATTCGTAGCAGACATCTGCCTTAGTCCATATGGATCTATTACGGACACCATAAACACGAATATGAATTGCCAAGGTCCTTTCTACGCACGGAAGCCTATTCGAAATCGGGAAATAGAATTATGTAACTATTCTATGAATACGGAGACATAGTAATGAATTACTTTGTCTAGATGATGAATTCATCGATCTTAAGTTGCATAACAGCATATAAGATCACACGCCATAAGGCAGATATTTCACTAAAGTATAGTGTGCGTAATTCCATGATATTTACTTCGTTCATTCCATCACATTCATATCTAGTTATGGTATTCAGATGTGGGAAATGTTCAGAAAAAAAGGCGTATTAATTTATCCCTGAGAATTCCCACCTTGAAGTTACAGGTTAGAGCACTAAGTCATCCAACATAAATTGTTAAACAGTGACAAGTAGGCATGTGGTTACAAAGGAAATGAGATTTGTTTGAAGATAATGACTGAAAGCATAACGAAAAGAGCAGCTGGTTTGTAAGCTGTACTCATCTTTTGCATTACACGTATTACATTACACGTATAACAACAGCTATTTAAAGCGATTTATGTTCTTTCCTGGCTTCGTTACAGTGACTTTATACATTGTATGACTCAACTTGAAGGCATCTTACTGTCACCATTGTCATCCCGTGTGTTGTTTTTGTCTCATTTCAAACTGTGATAAGAAGCCCCATCGGTGGTTTCTTACCAAAAGGACATTTTCTGGAGTTTTACCTTATTTTTGTAACTTGATTAAGAAATAGCAACGATTTTGACCAAATGAAACCAATTTCTTTGATTTTATGAACATTACAGTATGAGTGCTTTTAATCGAACTCATGCAAATAGATTTACTAATAAATGGAATGAACTATTGTGGAAGTTTAATCAATCAACGGTTCCCTAACTGTAGAACTCAACAACGTGTTTATTTAACAAATAAGAAACAAACACATGAACGCAGCCAAATTTTCTGATCAATATGATGTGACATTGTCAAGTAAACTTTTTTCGCAAATCGATAATTTTCTGTTTTCAGTATTTGTGTTTTCACACTGAGATAAGCGTTACTGCCATTCACTGATAAACACGTGTGCACATAAGGGAGAGAAGAAGTGACATTTTAAAATTACAGATGCAAAATGCTATATGGTATGTACTTTTTTGACTACAAAAGAGCAATTTAAATAAGCTGTTGTTCACTTTGCACGTCTTTACACTTTTTGACATTGTAGAAATTCATAAAACGGCTGGCTGTATCAACAAGAAAAATTTCAGGAATTAAATACTGTTTCACATTTCACATTTCTTATGTTTCCATTGCTGTTGGTTGAGACAGTATCTGTTATGGGTGGAAGACTGTGGAAAGGTAATTCAGTGCATGTGTGGGTGACGCTAGAAATACAACAGATTGAAAGACACAAGAGGCTTTTCCCAACCACTAGCAATGCAAAATTTGTTCCTACGCCTTTCTATGAAATTAGCCTCTGTCCCCACCAATAGCATCAAAATGTTAAATCTGTGTGAGATGCAAATGAAATGAATGATAAGTAATATAGTTAGACCAATGGCAATTCAGAGTTTGTTCACATTCGGCGAAAATGCGCCCAAAATCTTCCTTTGCGCCAGAAACTTTCACCATCCTCAGCATTGTGAAAAGTGTGCAAAGCCAAAATGCAGCCAAAGATGTTTTTGTGTCGTGAATATCTTCTAACCAATGGAAATATCTAAATCCTACTATATTTGTACATACATACATACCTATTCAAATGCATTGAATTCTCTTTGCACACCTGAAAATTCCATATATTTCTCCCAAAAGACCCCCACTGAACCAAATAGGTAGCTTTACGAGCCACCCAAAAATTTTATAATGCATGTTGCATGCTGCACGGTTGTGAAATGTAGTTGTTCAGACAATTTGCGTTACATTTGTGTTTTTCTTGAAACATTTCACCAAATTTTTGAGTTCCACACAAGAAATCATCGATTTTCTTGCATTATTTTGTAAAAAAAAAATCTAAACAGTTGCCATGTAGTTTTACTGCACAAAGAAAATGTAAACTCAAGACGAATTTGGTGCCATTCAAGTACAGTCATGTGTCGAAGCTGCAATAAAATGTGCTTAGAGATTTGATTTAAATTTTACAATCGCTTATCTGCGAAACAGGTTTTATTCCTTTTGAGCGTAAGATGGAGATTTAATCTTCGTAAGGAGCTGCAGGTTTTTTCCACGTGGCAAAATTCTAATTACACTGCTGCACGGAGATGGCTGATTGCGATTATAATGTTCAATTACGATAAAATTGATTTTAAGTCATTTCAGTACCAACCGTAAATTTAAAACATAAATTTAACACAACTTTTACAAAAAAAAGTACAAGGGTTTTTGGGGATTCAAATTTGAAATTTTTTTATGAGAAGCATCATTGCCGTCGGCCTCAAAATACAAATAAAGAGATAAAGGCAAATTTAATCGCCTTGATGGCAAAACAAAAATAATTTTCTCTTTCACTTTATTTTGCGTAATTCTGATATCATTAGGCTTATTAATGTGCTCTTTCATCATTATGTCGTGGCTCTACATGAGTATTTGTACAAAATGTGTTTCCCTGGTTACCTACTATCAGCCAGAATTGTTCACTGAAATATAAATTCAGGCTGGTCTCGGAGCCTTTTAGTGTAAGACAATACAGGCACAAAAGGAAACAGAAATAGGCATTCTTCACAGTGGTATTCATGACTTTATAATGCACCCACTTCAGCTATCATTATAATAGGCTTATGTCCCAATCCTACTTAAGACACTCTGTGTAAGACAGTTGTGCCTCTGGCAGCTTCCTTCCTTTCTCTTATAAGCAGAGTTTGGTTACATAGGGTGTCTAATAGATGAACCATTCTTGAAGCTTAAGTAGACAGAACTTTTAACATTACAAAACGTCTGCATCATCACATTTTGCTAAATAGATTTCACGTTATCTTCGTGTTTACGTGATTACTGATTGAGCCTGACGGCATAATGTTCGGAGTGATTATTAAACGCACCAAGAAACTAAAGAATTAACTGCAACTTGGAGACCTTGGGTTTAAATTTTATTTCAGAAAGGGAAAATTTTGTCGTGATTATTACTGCAGCAATGGAATTGAATTTAAACAAGAAAGATCTAATTCCTTTTTGTTTGCATACGTGCCGCGATGCGATTTCCGTGAACGTATGTGGGGTGAAAAGGATGGGAAATTTAAACTTGGTTCATTCAAGACAAAAGACAATGGATGTTCTGGAAGAAAGACGAGGAGAGAGTGCCCTTGCTGCCCGTGAATAATTCATGGATCAGCACGCTTTACATATGGTTGTGAGAACCGTTTTGCCTTCACTGAGAAATTGGTTCATGGCAAAACTGATTTCCGGCCCGCCTCGTGAATTCTTCTTAGATCAACCTACAACCATGAATTTGGTTCACAAGTAAAGCAGGGCACTGTAACTGATTTTGCAAACATTGGACTAACGTAAAAGAAGTGTCATCAAAACTAAAAAGTACCGTGTAAATTCGGTCTTGGTTCGGGTGTCTGCCACCAGACTAAGTCGTCCATCCCAGGTTGCTTTGAATTGGGTAACATGTCTGTGGCAGATTGTAGTTGCCTCGTAATTCAAACAAATATGGGACTACTTTCAGTAACAGATCATGTCCATTTTTAGATTGATGAGCCAATTTAATATAAAAACTGAGCAATGGAACTCATACTAATCAATTGGGAATTGATATTGTATTCCGACTTTGGAAACATCATTTTCGCACCAAACAATCTTGTGGTGATATTCAATATTGCGTTGTTGTTCACTGATTGCATGTTGATAAACTAGAAGAATCTAATCTATATTGATCATTGAATATGGGCAAGTAAAACAAAATAATAGTCAAATGTCTCTTGAGTATAAAGACAGAATGGAAGCCATATCAATGCCGTGGAAACAAGAAAAAGGTTGTAAAAACATGAAAACGCCTCAAATGACTGTCATGATTCCATGAAAAAAATGTACTTTCAGTCGCTGCCACGTTAAAAATACGATCTTCCAGGTAAAACACGTGCTTTCAAGAGACAACAAATTTTGTATTTCAGTTAACGTTTCAGTAGTCTAGGGTCTTGGTTGTTACATTCTTGCTGAAAATATACATGTATTTTTTATCTTCAATTTTCGTAGCGAATCACAAAAAAAGGTAAAAATCACGCAAGGAAAAACACGACTTGTGTAACCATTGACTGTCTATCATTACATGATAGTAGAAGTGGCATATAATATATACATATATTATATGTATATATATACATATTATATGTATATATAGATATGTATAGATAAATACAGTATTTTTGTCCAGGGACAGAAAAGACATTACTAATTTTGTTTCAGTTGTTTGATGTTAATTAAGTATTATTAAATTTTCTGACAAAAGAATTTTTTGTGCTACCATTCCATTAACTCAACGAGTTTATTTTCATTGTATTGTCACCCACCTGTCTTGTGGGTGGTCAAGTTATTACGCAAGGACCGGAAAGGTAGGAGATGAGCAAATAAAATTGAATGGATCCATTGATTACACAACAGAACAGGGATCCAAAATAGATCAGCATCAAAGCAGCAAATTTACGACTTCCAACATAAATATATATTGGTATTTACCACTTCTAAAATAGTTTCATCCATTTGTGCAACAAACACCCTTGCAACACACACCTACACCTTGTTGTGTGAACTGTAAAAATATTTCTTAACATACACTGTAAATAATGTCATAAAGCTTTCTGCATTAGCTAATGTGTACATGCGCTAATTTAATGTCGGTAATATTTATCTAGTTATTGTATTTTCTGTCAAAAATTCTTGTCATCTGAGGAGAACATATTTCTAATGGTGTATAATATTACGAAAAGATAAAAAAGACAAAAGATTGTGAAAAGCTTTTTCCAAAACATCACAAACTTAGTGACTTCTTTGAAAGTCTAATAGCTATAAATAACTGTCACCTAACAAAAGTTTAATTTCGAAGAAATGTCAAACTTACAAGTATATATAGATAGGTAATTTTACATACGGAGTTACATTTCACAGAAATAGAGTGTTATTTAAGGTGGCTAGATTCATTTGATTGCCACAAAGTGGTTTTTGCAACATTCACCATGCTTGCAGTGGCATTTGCCATCACACAACAATACAATTTACATATTACAATAACTTAAAAGTCTGTTGTGGAAAATTTTGGGTGGTCACCCCCATAATTTTTTTACATATTCTTTTTCACATTCTCATTAGTAATTATTGTGAAAAATTTTATAGATATCTAATGACTTTTAGTACTTCAAATTTATCATAATTCCATTTTTCCTTAGCATTTCTAATGAAAGAGGTCATGTTGATTATCCCTCTTTATCTTGAGATTTTGAATGGAAAGCCCATCTGGAAATGGTTTTAATCTATCATGTATTGACCAAACAATGTCTCCAAAAAGTATTTCCGACAT
Organism: Haplosyllis leylae; assembly: GCA_038406175.1. Taxonomy (NCBI): domain Eukaryota; kingdom Metazoa; phylum Annelida; class Polychaeta; order Phyllodocida; family Syllidae; genus Haplosyllis; species Haplosyllis leylae. The sequence continues at coordinate 22,899 of JBCAUG010332836.1, read as the reverse complement.
CTAATGACTTTGTCCCAAATGGCTCTAGCCTCCTTAAGACTTTAGCACAGCAGTATTTCATACGATCGTCCTTCAGAAATGCCTTACGAAATAGTTGAGCTTCCTTCAAGGATATCACAAGTAGACTAATTCGTCTGATTAGGTGATTTTGTGTGTATTAATGTCTATTTGGGTAGTCACATTTAAAGTTTCTATTTTTTATCCAGAATAAATTATCTTCATACCTCATCTTATGGAATCCTCAGGAGCTCTAAGGTATTGAATTTAAATGACTTTAATGAAGAAAAGCAAAAGCAAGATCAATGGAAATTTTTTAATTTGACGTTTTTTGCAAATCAAATCAAGAAGTCAAATAGACACAATAGAACTGTTGTAGTAGAACATTAACAGTCAATCAATGTTACCAAACATATTTCTCATATATTTTACTACTTCTGAACCACTCCAGTCTGAGATGTAGACACAGTTTCCAAACAAATAAATAGTTGACAAGTTCGTTAGACATGCAACAAAATGTGGATCCCGACGTCAAAAACCTGTGCAAAAGGGCTCGTCTTCAGTCACAACATTTTCAAGTAATGTTGTCACAACTTGCTGCTGGCAATGCATTTCATTTCTGCAGTTCATTCCCTTTTACTGTACCAGAGTAGAACCAACGACTCTTCATGGACCAAGATTTAAAAGGTTAATTGGATATAACAGCTTAGAAACAATTTTTCTTTCATGCTGACTTTGAAGTAATTTGACCAAATTTAACACTTCCTCACACGTTTTCTGTAAAATCAATTCATCAATGTACTAAATGAAAGTCTTCATACTATATTTGTTCCATGTTCAATTTAATGCCAGGTATGGGTTACATATCCAATGGGTTCCATGTATACATAGAATTAGATCTATCATATTGATCAATAATAAGCTATTAGCATTATGCTACATTCATTACACTGACCTTTGCGACTTACTTGCTGGCAGCCTTATGATACCCATCCAATGCAAATACGTTACAAAGTAAATATTGATAAAATTACACCAAGTGGTCAGCATTCTGAACTGGTGCAATTTTCAGTAATAAAATATCGAGATCAATGTAAAGAGCCCTAATAGGCTGGCTCATCAGATACAAAAGATTAAATGATATATAACTGAGTAGTTCTTCACTCGATTTGGCTTGAAGCTGAGGCTTAAGGTACTTGAGCTACTCATGAATTGTTAAAGAGAGGCAAGCAGGCGTACAGTTAATAAAGGAAATGAGCAGAGTATGAAGATAACGACTTTAAAGTAATAGCATGAAATGCAGCTGCCGACTGTTGTATAACTCTTTTCCTGCACTTTCCCTCTAAATGGCTTCAAGTGGAACTTTCAAAAAGGATGTAAAGGGTCCCGATATGGCAATGGGTAAAACCAACCGAATATTGATGTTCAGTATATATAGTTAGATTTTAAAATTCTGCAAAAAAGTGCACATGTAGTATATCAACAGTTTAAGGACCAGACTCATCCCGCTTTGAGGAAAATTGATACTATTCTTTTCAGATCTGAGGTAGCTAATTTTTTTGGTAATTCAGAAAAAAGTAGAATCTTTGAGAGAAACTTTTCCATCAAGTTTCAGATTATTCTATTACCATAGATCTAGTTACTGAAAGTAATCAATTGCACGGGAAATATGCTAAATAGCAACAGTACTGATAGGTAGACCAGAAGTTTCATTCTTTTGGAATAAAAGTAGAACACTGTCCAAAAAATAATCTGGATGCTATTAGACCACTGACGTGGCCAGTCCAACACGTCTTTTGAAATCGATGTCATTAGACAATGTCGCACGCGAATCGTAAAGGATATTAATAGTAATGACTTTTGCAATTTAAACAAAACCAAACACGCACATCTTCACAATAGAATATAATCGGCTATGCGTGCTGGTGTACAACCTTAATTCCTCCAAGTTGCTAATGAGTTCGTGGTATTGGCGGCCATCTCAGTTCAGCTCCTGGGCTAACTTTGAAATACAAACACTAATCTACCATGTCTTCTTGTCAGGTGCCATATAGTATGTTTGCTTTGTCATTATTTCAAAACTAATCTACTTGTATTTTGGTGTTAGTTTCAAACAGCATTTTCAACATTTTAACATAATTTCTGATGCTGCACCCTGACTGTGACAATCCAGCCCTTATATCACTTTTTTGAACTTTCTTTTACTTAGCAAACTATTGAATCCATAAGGGAAATTAATCTTACCTTTGATAGAACATAGTACATGTTCAATTAGTATGTGTATGTATCAATTGTAAGAATTGTACCGAAACATCTCCGCCCCACCTACACGTTTTATTGCACACTTTGGTGGGATTAGCGTTTCTGTTAGGAGCGGTGTTTCCATGTTTCCATTTACAGCGGTTTTACTCCTGAGGAACATTACTGTTGTGTGAACAAAGGACATGCGCATTACTAAATTCAGTAGTCCATTTAATGGAATATTTTGACCTGGAGCATTTATCCAAATCAATATCCGTACATTTCTTAGCTTTCGCACCTCCTTCTTGAAACGTGATTTAATCTTGTTCGATTTGCATGTGTATTATACCAATTTTACGTCATGAATATTTTACTACAGTTTCCAATACTTTTATATTTACCAATTGTACTCATACTTTTACATATGATACATGTGTGTTTTTTCTAACAATTGTGTAGAGAATATTTATGCGATCAAAAAGAGGAAAGATTGCATGTGACGTTAAAAGTACACCAACATACATGCCGTTTACAGTTCCATTTGATAAAATGCTACGGCAAGTTCAGCAAAGTGTATACTTTTGAAAATGACTTTATAATAACAAATATTTATTTTCTTTTTAAGTGTTTTCCTAACTTCGAAAATGTATGTGTACATGTGTACTGTACACATAGTCGGAGTTAAATAATGTTCTCCTTTGTCACATTTATAATGAAGGGCAGCTGAATTTCCTTTCATATGAAAGGAAATCTAAAATTCTACATGTAGTAGATCTAAATGTCATGATGTGTCTTTTGAAACGCTTTACAAAATTGAAACGCCAAATGTAGTGAATACCCTTTCATTCCATCTATTTAACTTAGAAAAAAGATATATACACTTTATAAAAGATATTCATGTGACACTAAGAAAGAAATATGGTGTTATAAGGTACGTATTTATGCAAACACCCAGTTAATTTTCATGTACTAATATTTTCAATTATGGTCCAAGTTCCCGCTGCTTCGAAAGCTGTTTTGTATTACAAAAGTAGAATAGCCTCAGGCTAGGATTTCATCACATTTAAAGCAAAAGGACGTTTCAATGCCTCAGAAATTCGTGATGTTATCAAGGGCAGCTTGCAGTTTCTTTAGACTTAAGTATAATTAGATTTTTTATCAAAATATGTCCATGTATTGCAGATGGGCAAGAAAGCATACATCCTTCACGTTTTCGGCATCATATTACCTGTTTGGCTGGCATTGTTGAGAAAGAGCTCATCTTCCATGCTTGCTCATATTCATTCCATCTCCTTATACTTTGAGGGATGCATCAAATTTCATTTAATTTATCTGTCCTTATTTTTCAACTTCTTCTTTCCATAATCTGACTGGGAGCGATCAGAAAAAAAATCATTGCTAACTCCTTGTGTTTCTGCTAGAATGTCTTTTCTAAGGTTAAATCAGAGAAAGCTACTTAAGGTAGTATATGTGAAATACATGATGGTAATAGTTAAGGCAGGTTTCTTTACCACGGATTGCATCTTGCTTTGGGATAATAATGATACAATGAACAATTTTGAGCATTTTTGAATGTATAAATTAACATCTTTTTGAAATTATAATAAAAAAAAACTGTAAAAATACAACTTGGTGTCCTGAGATATTGGTTAGTTTACTACATTTAACAAAATATAGGAATGCACAAGTTAAAAATTGTTGATTATATCATTATTTCCCCAATCACAGACGTATGTATGGGAATTGCATATCTAACAAAAAAGTACTAAATTTTGGTTTTTAAGCCGAGACAACAGCCCATTCCCTCCATTTAAATGCAACTCGTCTTTACAAGTGTGGCAAGAACTGTGTGGGCATTAGTGTGGCGTTTGAGTTTTTCACGATAAGAAATTCTACCAAATTTGGCAAATCCAAACTAACTCTTTACTGAAAGGTGTTTATTGACACATGTACGTATTATAAAAAAGTTCTTTCAATCGATTCTCATCTGTCAAATTCAAACCTTAAAAAGATCCTAAGTTATATTTCAAGTAGATCTGACAGAATCGGTCATACACACACAACCAGAGATGTAAGGTAAGAGAGGGCTGAAGAGTATTACAAGATAACTTTCTTCTGATATTACATCCACACTTTGAAACTACGAAGTACGCTTTCACTAAGATGTAGATACAAAAATTGTTTTACACTATCAGTTACAACAAAACAGAAACTATTGGTATGAGATGGATTTATTTCCTGACGAAAATTGGCAATTACACAAAAATTATAATTTATTCACCCATCAACACTGAGGGTGTTGAAACAGTAGCTACATGTGGGTTGAGAATTGTGCACAAAATTGCAATTATTTTTGAAAGCAGGCCAGCTGGGCCAAAAATGTGTTATGATTCTGCCAAAAATTTTCCACTAATATGTGTGATATAGTGGAATATACGGTGTAAGCAAATAAGAACCAATAGCGTACATAAGTATCGAATGATATCCATTCAGAAACAATTTGGCTATATAAAATACATGAAATATTTGACAACATTTAACAAATTGTTAAAAAACTCGGAGCATACACTGAATGATAACTATGAGTACAATTCAGAAACAATTTGGCTATATAAAATACATGAAATATTTGAAATATTTGCATACACCAAATGATAACTATGAGTACATATTGCCCAAAGAATTAAGAACATTTTTGAATATGTGTAAAGAATAGCAAATAAGTTAAGCAGTGATACACATTGAACGTACACATTTATGAATGTTATATTTAAGAATGTTCTAATACTACGCAAATTGTTGTATTGAGGAAGCCGACGGTCTTCAACATAGCGATGGTCTTCTGATTATTGTCTGTTACTGTAGTTTCCTGTTTCTACAACCAATTACTGATTGTCAGTATTGTTTTGGTGAATCTCAGAGTCTTTATTAGCCCTTGGTGGTTTGGGCAAAATAAAATGGTCATGAGTAATTCGGTCCTTTTCATTTGCTTCTGAGATTATCTTGGTTGGTTCGAGCGAAATTTCTTGGCGGTCAAATTTCTTGACCTGCTGATCCACATAGCGCCAAAAATCCAATTTGCCTCGATTGGTAAAGTTACCATTTCTATCAAAGAGATCATGAGTGATTGCTGTTTGACAGTCGAGTATGTAGCAATGACTGTAGTTGGTCAATGTTTCCTCCAAAATGGCATTGAACTTTTTCTGCAGTGTGGACCAGTTTCGGTCATTTGGTGTTTTCCAAATTTTTATCCATATCATTTTGGGTTCACCAGCACAAATTGACCCTGGACGTTTTTCTCTCATGCTTTCTTTCCTGTAAACTATATTTCTAGTCATTTCCGTAATGTGGGAAGTAATATTCTTCCCAATGATCTTACTGGCACCGAAATCATTGAATTCTAAGTATTTGACCAATGCTATTTCTGGCATGAAAATTATGATTCTTGGTAACCTTGAACCTTTATTAATAGCAGTGACCAAGCTATTGGCCACTCTTCTGATCGGACATGAAATACCTGATGACAGATTACCCATCCAATATGCTGATACGTTGTAATAATCATACATATATGGCATCTTCTTCTCTGAATGCAGTGCTTGATTTCTCAAAGCTGACAGTGATTGATATGCATTCTTCAGGAATTCGTCTCCTATCAACCAGATATCCTTTACAGCTTGGACATTATCTGAAATTGTATTAATCTGTTAGGTAGGCAAAAATTGCTTTAGAAGACCACCTCCCAATTTTCTTCAGGACCGAAAATTCGACCCCCAGTTTTAACATGTCTACCGCTCTCCCAGCTCTCAGACTATGGGTACCGTAGAATTCACTATTGAGTCCACATTTGTCGATTAAATTCTTTAGTGTATTTCTGACCATTTGACTTGTTACCGGTGATCTGTCCCTAAAAATGAAAAATTGTTCATTTGGTCCACCACAACTTCTTCTCACTTCGAGATATCTCCACAGGATCGTAAAAGGACAATTGATTTCATCCGTTTCTTGTTGAGTATCAACTAATCGATCAGCTGAAATTCGAATAATTTGCAGTTTGTTATTGTGCCAATGGGTTTTTGACATTCTCAATATGAATTTGAACCTTCTCTTGTTCCTTGCAACGTGTACATCCACAGCCTTGACTGCATGCCCACTTGGTGTCAAGACTAGTTCGCAGACTCTAAAAAGTCCAAAATATGCCGTTGAATAGATAGCTTGATACAGAATCGACAAATAGGGCTGGTCAGTGAATACCATTCTAACCTTATTCAGTAGAATTTTTAATAATCCTTTCTGAATTGGGAATCGCATTCTTACTTTATCATTCTTTAATTGACAAGCTTTAGTTATTGCAGCTATCAGGAATTTATCCTCATTTAATATTGCACCATCATCTCTTAATACCGCTTTGATTGCTGAAACATAGCTCTTTATTGTTGATGATTTCTTCTCTTGATCAGCCAAATGCCCCACAAATAGCAAGAGTCTTTCCTCCCATGTGGGTGGTTTCCTGTCAAGTTTAATAAAAAATTCATTAAATGATCACCAAACACTGAAATAGTGTTTTTCAGTTGTATTCCTAAATCTGTCCGTCTTCAATTTATTCACATATTGCTGAATCGCCTTTGTAGAAATCGTGGATGATGTGGAGCTTGTGTCCTTCTTCTTCATCTTCTTGTATATTCTCAAACCTGCAATGACAAAATATATATATTGCAAACATTAATATGTTTCCTCCTTAATCCATAATTTCAATGCTGGCCAAAGTTTTTCTGGGAGTGGACATTGTTTCAACATTTTTGCTGATTCAGTAAGTTTTGAGAATCTAACAAAATCTAAACGTGAAAGTGTGTCTGCTTTTTCATTTTTTGCACTTTTTATGTATTTCACTACAATCTTCCTGTTGTTTACCAGGTTATCCAGCATTAATAACCTAACTAAGTGCATGCAATTCCTGCATCTTGAAAACATCGTGTTTACCATGTCCTTGACTGACGTGTTGTCGCAAAAAACCACAAGTTTGAGATTTTTCAGCTTGTTACTCCAGGTAAATATTCCTGTGCAAAGTGCATACAATTCCAGATAAGCTATGCTTGGATTGTAAACTTTGATGTAGTCTTTTTCCCTTTTTCCTACAATGAATTCCTCACCCAGAATGTAACCAAACCCAAGTTCTTCGTTTCTGCTTGTATCTGAGTAGAAACCCAAATCAACAGAAGTTGCATACTGGTCAAGATCTGTGAATGGACGACAAATCACTTGTTGATTGGCATGTTGTAAGAACAGAGCCCACATGGCACAGTCGCTTTTGAATTGTTTAGATATTTGCACATGATGGTGCTGCTTTAGACTGACCCATTATTATTGGTAGTTCTCAACTTTGTGTACATTAATCTGGTAAATGCCCTGCCAGGAACCACTGCTCTTCCAATGAAGTTCAGCAACCCTGTAAGGCATTGAATCTCTTTAATTGTTGCTTTAGATTTTTCTGCAAATTTTGACACTTGATTAAGTGCTTTGATCCTTTTCGGCTCAGGAATGACCAATAGTTTCCTATGGCCATCTAATAGCAAACCAAGGAAAGTGATTTGCTGAGTCACCCATTCAGTTTTCTCCAATGCAACAGGACATCCAATTTTTTCACACAGTTGAAGGAAAAATCTTACCATGTCATTGCACTGTCCTTCCGTTTTCTCAATGAATAAAAAATCATCCAGGTAACTTATGACTTGACAGGGTTTGTTCATGAGAGTCTCAACTAAGTGTCTGAGACAATCAGAAAAACTTGTGAACAATTTGCAACTGCTACTGGCTCTGAATGGCAGATTTTTCTCAACAAACCAGAAGACTTGCCTCATTCTAGGATGAGAAATTTTTTGCAGCAACCATCTAGATTGTGCTGGTGAAACCAGGAGCAAGCGGAACACTGACTTAATGTCTGATTTTCCATAGAAAATTTCATCCGAACCTGAAGAAATGAGTTGTAAGGAGGATTTAACTGCACTGTCAATATCATTGTATTTGACTGAACAGAATTGCTCTGGAGTGTGATGGTTAAATGATGTTTCATCTTCGGATTCACCAAAATCGTACGATAAATGGAAAATCATGCGCAGCTGACCCCCTTGTTTTGGCACTAAACCCAATGGAGACTGTATGTAATTACTAAATGGTGGCATAGAGAATGGTCCTGCAACTCTTTTTAATTCGACTTCTTTCATAATTTTATTCCATAGATCTATCTTCGTGCCAATCTTTAAGGGTATGTTATTTGCTTCATGTTTTCTATTCATCGGTCTGCGGTAGCCAAGGTCGAAGCCTTATCGAAATCCATCAATTAAATAATTTGTTTTTCGTCTGTCATAGTTAGTTTGAATCAACAATCTTCTTAACTCTTCAACTTTGATTGGTGTATTTACTGACTCAAGATCAAAGTTTTCAGCATAGATTATGTCCTTCACCCCATTATTGACTTCCAGCTTGTCTACAATTAGTGTTCATAATTTATCAATAATGATGTTTTGCCCATTTATGCCTTTTCTTTGTCAGACATTTTACCAACTTTGGTCAATTCCTTACCATTATCGTTTTCCTGACCTGATTTTTCATGTTCAACCTTTCTACAATTCACCATACCATGCCCCATTTTATTACAATAAGAACAACAGTGTTCATATTTGCATCGTAGTCCATAGGTGCATCTTCCTTTGTTGAATCTCCTGCAAATTTCGTGATTACTATACCTTGACCGATCATTTTGCTGGTTACCTCCCTGTCCAAAATGGTTCAATTCACCATTTCTTACCTTGTCCTTCAACCTGAGGTTCCATGCCATTTGGAGTATTACTCCCCAACTTCTCATAGGATATTCACTCATATGAATTCTGAAATCCTTGTCATATTTGTAAACGTTGTCCCAAGCATATGTCAAAGATGCGCAGTAAATGATATGATTATACTAAATCAATTGCATTGCTTTTTCTGGATGTGCCCCTGTGAAGATCACCAAAAATATTTTAAATGCTTGGTCCCATTTGGAGTAATTATTGATAACAATGTGATCACTCACCGGCAGGTAATACGGAATCCCATTTTTTATGTACATTTGCACTCTGTTGTCATCTTCCATCATTACTCTGTCCCTTGGCAACAGCTTTGCTAGGTCTATATATTCATGATTTACTATCTTGTTCCTAGTATTTACATCCACATGCACTCCAACTATTTTATAGTTCTCATCAACCATAACCGAATGAACAAATTGGTTAGATAAATCAAAACCCTGATTACCTGGTACTTCATAGACCTTTGCCTTTGATAATTGTGCCTCTCTGATCAATCTTTCTGCTACTACATCAGGAGATTCTTCCTTTCTCTGTCTCTGTCTGACGTCTGTCACTTCTCTTGAAGTTGATGGTCTTGGTTCTACATCATAGGATTGTCTCTCTTCACCCCTGTTATCTGCAATGAACGACTCCTTTTCATTATCATGTGTTTCCTGAATCGGTAACGTATTAATCTGCTGTTCTAAAAAACTTCCATTATTAATTACTATCTGCTCTTCACTTGTATCCGCTCCATCTTCTGAGGATGAACTGTTCCTCTTTTGTAAAGATTTGCTATCCTTCACAGCTCTTTCATATATTGTGACTTCAGAATTTACCCCCACAGGTGGCAAAATTTGACAGTTGTTGTCTATTAAAACAGCACTTTTACCTTGTTTTCTGGTTGATCCTTTTTCTGGCTTCTTCAATTCTCTTTCCATCAGCAGTCTTCCATCCTTCATCAATTGTTCCATGGTGCGTGCAATAGTATCAGTAATAAGTTGGCTTCTTTCATCAGCACACAATTCTGATGATCGATTTGCTGTCTTTCCCTTTTCTTCAGTTTCAGAAGCATCTGATATATCTTCATCCACTGTTACTTCAGCGGAAATTGCTGCATCTAGATCTTGATTTTCTTCCACACATTTTGCATTATTATTGTAGCCAGAAACTTGAGATGAAAACTGGATTTCAGCATCATCATCAGAAGAACCTTCAGTATCAACAAATTGATCCTCATCAGCAGAAACTCCCAAAACAACAGCGTCTCCATTCTCAAAAAAGTGAGTTTCTACTACATTTTCGTCTGAATTCTGTGAATCCGGTTCATTCTCTTTAACAGCTGCTGTCTTTAATTTACCAGAATTTCTCCTCCTTCTATTTTCATGATTTGAGGTGCTAGGCAACACTGCAACCATGTCAACTTCATTATCCTGACCTGACCGATTACGTACAGATCTAGGCTTTTTCGATTGCGCTGGCTTATCGCTAGATTTGCGTTTCTTCGGCTGTCTTTCTTTTCCCATGTTCTTTTATCAGAATTTTTGACTCAATTTCGATTTATTTTCATCAAAGAAATTAGCAAAAATCTAAGATATGTTTCAAATTGTGTTTTTGCGTCCTTCCATCAAGAAATCCATCCAAATTGTGGCCGTTTAGAATGTCACGCGCTGTGACATCAAAGTTTATGATGACGTCAAGATGCTTAGGCAAACTTGTTGCAAGGTTTGCTGTACTTGATTGCAATTTCGAGTAAAATCCATTTAATGACTTAAATGAGACTTATTCAAATTTGTACGGTTTACCAGAGAAATAGCAACAGACAAGACCAGACTGGAAGCGTTTCATTCGGTTCCGACAGCTGTGTGAGCTTCAAAACTGATGAGAAATTAAAAACAGGATTTCTCTGCTCAAACTAACATTAAAAGAAAGCTTGTGATCGGGGATGAAATAAGACAGTGGTGACTATGACCACCATAGTTAAAGAACAACTACTGCCATGCCTCGAAGGTTACACCTGTTTTCTTTCTGAAGAAACATCAGCCCTTTTTCGGCAGTAGATCTGGTCTATTATCAAATTGAGGAGCCAATATAATGTAATATTGAGCAATGGAACATAACAAATCAATAGGGTCCTCTTAGTTCTGTTCCAATATTTTCAAAAATATCAGTGTGTTGATATTCAATATTATTAATAACGTACGACACTAGACATCTAAGCTGAGTTTATTCATGGAGACATTTGTCTTCAGTCGGGTTTCAACTCCTTAAGTTACTTAGTAGTAGAGTTTGTGTGAATATAATTTTGTGTACCCATGCCCGTTACATTGAACCATTCGTGAATTCCATCGGCACAAACAAGAAGGATATAATGTATATTTCCCTTAAAATTTTAAACTCTGGTTTTAAATCATTAGCTGTATACAGATCTGTTCTGGTGTTTTGTGGACTATGCCTATCTTCTCTTCCCCATTTGAGAAAGCCCTTGGTGACTTTCAACATTTGAATGTGACGAGAGAATCAAAAATGACGATTGTGCGCATCTTTCGTGTAATTAAAACCATAAGCAGGAGTAAATCCGTGCACAAAACCAAACAGCTCAATATTTCAATGTCATGAATTTTTACATGTCTCAGGGCAATAATTTAATACATTTCCGAAGCATTAGTGTCATGCTGTGTCATGTGCTATTGCATTATTTCTTCTTATGTAAAGAACAATTCAATAAAAGCGACATTCATAAGTATATTACCTCTTGTTTTTAAATGTGAAGGAAAACATTAATGCGTTGTTTAGGAGAAAAGCTTTGAAGGTATCCGCAATTCGCTCATGAATACCTTACCTCCTCCTCCCCATCGCCCCTCTCCTCAAACATAACCGTAGCATCAAACATCTAAAAGTGCCTCTCTATGTAAGTCTGTCATGTCTGTATTATTCCAATTTCCTCTTATGTGCCAATACAGCATTTATTCGAGTCTTTGACAAAATGTGCATTGTTACCATTCTTCAGAAATATACTTCTTCCCGAAATGTCAAAGCTTTTACAAACATAATACTGAAAATTCGATACTTTCATAGAACTAAGTTTGTTCATGTGTAATTGTTGATGGTAGAACAGAACACCACTGACACAGTGGAGATACATTTGTACGATTCAACCTTTACTTTGAACTTTTTTGTGGATAGCATATGAGATTGTCCAAAAATAGAAGATTCTTCGTTATTCATGAATGTTCATTGTTCAAACAATTTCCGAGTTCCATCTCAAATTAACTTTTCAGCTGCGGTTACTAAAGTTGCTGCAAATCACAGGCACACCATTTTTTCTCTAGGCACTGGGACTTTTCATTGATATTAAAATGTCAAAGATAAACTGTAATTTAAATTTTGATAAGCTATAATAAGCTGTGAGGCACGTTTATTTATAGCTCACATTTTGCACAGGTAAACTTGAAACATTACATTCTGGTGCTGTGACATATTGTTTAGGATTTAATAATCTGTTCTGGGTTCTCAATGACTACCTTCCCTTTGACATTTCTATTTTAGGTTTTGAAAGAGCTAGATAGTGCCTGGTGGTGAACATTCATGTAACACACATTTCACATTTTATCCTGTCTATTTATAGGAGATGCTTGTCCAGGAGGCAAGGCGGATGCAGTTATGTGTTCATCTTCCTTCATTCCTTTAGAAAGGTCGATGCACCTGTAATATGTCTCCTTCTTCTTCCACTTGAAGCTTAAGGCTTTCCAATATACCTGGCACATTCTTACAGAAGTGAAAATGCCTAAAGTCTGTGTGCAAGTGTCAGACCTGTTCCAGCGATAGATTGTGGTTGGGGTACTCCAAAAAGATCGTAATTGAATGCATTGTCCAATAATATTGCCTGTACAACCCTTGCAGCATTGTTATTCATGAGGAGTAATTAGCATTGTTATCTTATTGAACTACATGATCAATAAGTGTTTGCGATTGGCATGCTCACAAGCCTTCTCTCTGGAAAACATTGCTTACCAGAATTATTAAAAATTTATAGTTCAGACAGTTCTAGGAAATAAGGGAAAATGCATCCTAACCACAGCACGTTATTGAATTCAACATTTTACCACAATTAGCTTATTGCATTGATCTTGGTGCCATTACCAATAGGAGACCCCATCATGATATCAATAATGACATCTGGCCATAAAACCCCATCAGATGTGATTTAGTTCTCGCTCTCAAAATCAAAATAAAAAGTTACCATTGACGTTGGTATTGAGTATAAGCACTTCTTCGTTGTTATTTAGGAGAGTAATTGCAATTTTATTGCAAAGTGGCCTGCAATAGGTAAGCCCTGCAAGTAGGGGAAATGTGTTCAATACAGTTCCATCCAGTAAGTAGACGTGAATGAGGTGAGGCTTACATGCTATCACAACTTGGCACACATGCTGTTCAAAAGTGACTGAGAGTAGTAATAGAGGAAAAAGACATCCCTTCTGTTACTGAATATGGACATCCCTACCTAGTGATCAAAGTTGCATGTTTATGTATGATGTTCATCAGTTGTCCTTCTACCGGTTGACCCAGTGTCGCCTCTAGGTATAAAAGGCCAGATTTTTTTTGCTGTCTTCGCCTCTGAAGTATCGCCTTGAAATAAAGGCATTACATCACAGCACTTTCCAAGTATACTCGCTCTAAAGAGCTGTGTGATAATTTGTATGTAAGAAAGTTTTCATTTCCGGAAATTTAATTCAATAGTCCTGTATTAATTACCACATTAAATTTCAAATCATGATTTCCACGTGAATCTTCAACTTGATGAACATAAAGAACTTTTTCTGATGATTGACTAAATGGTCTGTATTTAAAGAGGAAATTATATTGGAATGGAATTCATACAAACTGGGAACATTTAAAATTACACTGTTGTAAATCAGAGGAGACTAATTTTAAGTCCGATTTCCAGACATTATGGAGGAAGTATCATGAAAGTCCTCTGCCATAGAAGTGAAAGAGGAAACATAAGAGACACTTGGGTACTACAACTTTATATCCCAATATCTATGTTCATGCAGTAGACTTTACATGGATTTGAAAGTGATCATATTGACATTTATGATTTTTACGAGAGAACTAATTAATGGAGTTTTAAAAGAGAACAATTTAGGTCATGGTCGTTTTCTTTCAGGCGCAATGTAATTTCAGACGGCTGCAGACTACAGTGAAACTTTCTGTATGACGAAAGCAAACTGGTTGGATGATATATCTGACAGACATACATGTGATCCGTTGTCAGATTGTAGCATGTTTGCTGCATATTAAGGTATTAGATTTGAGGCAAACTCCAAGGTTTCATCTGTTACTTAAAATTGCCTTAAGCAATAACCACGCCAGCTTGTGATAAGGCCAGGAAACATCTGTCATAATTCTTATTTCTTACTAGACAGTCTAATTATACACAGTAAGATTATGAATTGTGCCTTAATGGGCGAGCCGTCAATAAGTAAAGAAAATTGAAATCATAGCCACTGGAATACAGTGTATCGCCATTCCATTTAATTAGGGGACAGCTTCATATCGGGATTTATTTTCCTACAAAGACATTTGCGAGCCACAAAGAATGATTGAGTCATGTTTATTTTAACCCATCTAAGCTTAAGCATCACTTCTTTTTATTGCTTTCTGGCCAAAAGCAATGCATGGCCTGTATCACAAAGGAAACTACCGGGGGCCTGTTTTATAAAGACTTCGATAAAAATCTTTTCAATTTTAGCTCAAAGGATCTCTCTTGCATTTGTTGGAGTAAATTGTGAGTTGGTCTAAAAGAACCAGATGCATTAGGGTCCACATTTTACTTTTTCAAATGGCATAATATCATCACTGCAGGTCTGGTCGATTCAGTGGCTGTCTCTATATCCAGCTACTGTACAATACATCTTAATATTGTGAGAGTGATACATCTTCCTTTTTTCATTAAAGTATTCATTTGTAGAACATAACAGAGTGTTAATGAATTAATCTATACACTGCGTTTTTTTTCTTTAACATTTAACACTTTCCTGAAGATAACAACATTAAGACTTAACACATCAAAAGGATAGAATTCAAAAAACGGTGCTTTATTTTCTTTTTTATCTTCAGTACATCAGAGTTCAATATCTATTTCTCAACTCTACCGCATTTGAAATTCAAAAGGAATATTAATCTTCTGTTCATGAATTGTTGATAGACTAAATATCACAGCAGCTTTTAACCTTTAATGATTATAAGAAGACGTTTGTAATGATGCGACCCAAAATGTAAAGGTTTGTGTCTAGTGGATATCATGTCCATATCAGACACTTGAGCATTGATCATCAGCGCCACATACACACAGCCCATGATTTCCCATCTCCCAGATTCGAATTTCATGTTTCTATGATTAGGGTCGTCATAGAATTTGGTAGCTGTCGACTAATGGATAATCTAGACCGTCAATTGCTTTGTAATGACAGTTAATCTCATGTAGCAGTATCGAATGCCCAGTAGTTGAACTTTACCACGCTATTTGGGCAAAAACCGCATTTATAAAATCCTTATTATGTTGTAGCAATGGAATATGAAATATGGACGCCTTTAAGGAGGGATTTCTAAAGTATCACAAGCAAAATTATCCTGTGTTTCCGTACATTAATGTCGAAGATGAGTGTGATGTATTGAAAAGCAGGTGGGCTCACTTGAAGCTACATCAGATGAAATATTGCTCAATCATCTTAAATATATACTCTTATCTTTGCCAAGGTCGGCAGACGCAAAGGGCTTAAAGGAAGGAGTTGGGTGCAAAATGAAAGGAAATATAAATATTCAATAAAACAACATTATTATTCATATGCAGTTCTTTTGTGTGGAATCAAAACTTTCAAGAACCTTGTTGACGCGGGTAGAACACTGCCATTTCAACTGAAAATAGTTCAGTAAGTGTTGTCGACAACAGAAAATTTCATCAAGTTTGTTTATACATAAGGCAAACCTAGAAGTTGCCGTAACTGGTGTCTAATGGATCTTATTGTAACAGTCATTACCTCCCTGCTTTGCCAAAATGTTTAATTGCAAGATTAGTTGAGAACATCTTTGATGGAATTTTTGATCAGATTAAATAAATTCTTGAATTGTTAACCCAATAATAAGGCAAAAGCTAAAAACCAAACCGAGAAAATTCGTCTGGCAACTTTGTCATCTAATAACATTTACAAAGGCATTTGTGCGAGTTGTTTTCACGCTGTGTTTACAGTTATGTAACATAGATACGAATTCTGTGTGATGATGTTGATAAACTAGAAAAATAGTTTAATTGCTAGTGATGAAAACATTATGCAATTTAACAAATGAAAAATTATTTGATTATTCTTGGAAATTACCAATCACGCCTCATATGTGGTTATGTATGATTCATGAGCCATTAAAAAGACAATAAATCATCATTAAAACTTCATAAAAGAAGTTATTTACTGAATACATTAAAATGTAGATGAAGTTCTGCCGTTAGCTCCACCAATTAAGTTACGCAATTTAAACAGTTGCACCTGCATGTGGATAAAAAGGTCTCTTTCTAATGTGTGGGCAAAATACTGTAGTCGAAAATCAATTATATAAGTAAACCTAATGGGGTTTCATTGCCTATGGTTTTAAAACAAAAGTTTAAAAATGTACTGGAGAGGATAGAAACTTTAAAACCTCAACAAAAATTTGTGCTTTTAAAGTCAAACTCTTGTACCCATCACTTTTCAGTTCCTGACACAAACAAGTTCAATATGTTAAGACTATCAGAAGGTATAATCTTCTTATGTCTCATAACAGTGCCCTTTTCAATGTTTTTAAAGTTTCTGTAAGTTCAAAGACACACGCCCAACAAATTTAAGGTTCTCTTAATAAAGCGCTTAAGAAGTTTTAAAATAGCTAAATTTTAGAAATATCTTGCAATTTCTAGGATGCTTAGTGTTCAACATTTATAACTTAAATATAGACCTACAGATATGAAACAGAATTTCACTCTACTTACCACTGGTGACTGGTAGGAGAGAACAGTTGAAAACTATGAAAGCAGATAAGAATATATTCCACATTGTTCCGCAGTACTTATCCGCACATTTGGATGTTGCAACTTTAATTCCAGTTTCTGTGAGACCTATTCTCCCCATATTAGCTTTAATGGCCACAAGGACCTGCAACTTTGGTGCTTAGTTTCTCTATCCAAACTCGGCCAGCTTTCTCGTAGAAACTTATTGCTTAAGTGGCTTGTTAATAACACGTAAAACGAAAATGAATCCAGCTTCTGCAGCTTCACCGCACGAGTGCTGCTAGTATTTCTACTACCTTACCCGTGCAGTCAATTTCTGACTATGGGCTGGCAGCTTCAACGTTGCTTTTCCCCACCTACTACTGCCTAGTGGTGTGTTTTTGTGTTCCTGTCTGCCTTTACTGATCACATTGACTGCAAGAAAAGCAAGCTGCAGGCTCACTTGCAGGCAGGTCGGGTCCTACCTACCTACGTCGCAGAAGGAGTTGTCACTCTTTACTTTTGCTACCTAGCTTCCTACCTCTTTGCCTCCTCACAGGTATCGACTTAAATCAGACCCTTCTCCGCCCCAACCTGCCTTCATTAGCTTGATTAGAAGCTGTTAAAAGCCCAAATGACTAAAACAGGGGCTTCAGTGGTGCGGAAGTCGCATTAGAGTTGTGAAGTCCGTCCGCTACCGCCTATTGTCCCTACACAGAGCCATTGATTTTCATTATTGAAAATTAACGCAATAAGGCTATGGGGGCGAATGCCGTGGATAATAAACCAGTCCAGTAATCAATCCACCTGACACTTGACAAGATTCGAATTTTTAGCTGCAAGACCTCTGAACAAGCTTTTGTGAAAGCTTCCTCGAAAGAAATCCCAGCCCGCTGCCGTTCAATTGCAGAGCATCTTTGCAGCTAATATGTTTAAGCACAGAAAATATATTAGTTACCTCAGGAGATTAAGCAAAAGACATCAAAATTTAATCGTAATATATTTGTTCTTTAAAATTAAAATGAAGATAAATGCTTCGAGTCACAGGATAGTTCTGCCATGACTCTTTTACTAGTTGTAAGGATTCAAAAAGCATTGAATCTAAGTAATGCATTTGAAGTGTCACAATTAGATGTTCAAAACATTAGATTAAAGTGTCACACCTCCGGTACAACATGATTTCGAAAGGATTGTCATCTTCAGTGTAGTTTACTGGCTACTTTGCAAGAACTCGATGATTTCGAGTCCATAATGATAATACCTTATTTTTAATCATGAGGACATTGATGGCAGTAATGATGTTGACTAAACAAAAAAGCCAATTTGCACGGAAGTCAATTTCCGAAGGTGTAGGATGCATTGAAGCTCTTTTCTTTCTAACTTTCAACTCTGACGTTATTAATTTGTATAACGTCATTCTCCAAATCACCTGTGTTCATTTAAGTTTTGTTTCTGTTTTTCATTCATACTTCTGGTTCTTTCTTCAAATGTCACTTACCATATTTTAACTGAAACAAAAATTCGAAATAATTACATATCATTCAAGAGATTCTCAGAGGAAGTTCAAGTCACATGAGCTTCCGTATCACATAGCACATGAAGACAGCACTCGCAGTCTGTTATTTTCCTTCAATCAATGTCGAAGTCATCTATGACTCTGTGACACCATATAATTCCACAAGGCTCTTATCGACTGCAATATTGTCAAATAATCAGCAGTGCTTGTTCGTAAATAATGATAGCGTTAAAGAAAGCCACTGGCCTGTGCTAGTGTGCCTTCTAAGCTCTAATGGTCTTCGATGCATCTGACTGCAGGCTCGGCCTCTCTAGCTGAAAAACCATTACGGCCAATTTATAGCAAATGTTATGGATCCGTAGGCTTTTAATATGAATTTCCCTACGTATCGACTGCCTTCCAAGTAGATCCCTTTCTTGGTACTTTTTCACTTGCCAAGTCTATATCCGGCAATTACTCGGTTTCCGCATGGTTGCATAAAACCCTCATTTGATGTCAAGGTGTATTCTGACTTCAAGGCTTCAAGACGCATTCTCCTCAACTCACAAAGCACGGAAATAGTTGCGAAGACTTTCTTCCTTGATTTTCAGTTGTGAATATGAAAATGAACATTTTCGCAGGACGAGTCTCAATCGATATCCGAGGAATATTCCACCGATTTAAGTTACGTCTTTTTATTTGCACTTATATTAGCTACTTCAATGTTATTTTCTTAGAGTGTCTTTCTAGTTCAGTGCATCTAAGTGCGTTGGTATGGAGACGCGGTTCTCTCACTGCGACACATTTCATCTTTTACACCGTATCACACTGACTGATCCTCTCTTCTTCTGATGTGAATACCTAAACAAAGAATAAGGGAAGAGAAATCAGTGTTCAGTTTTGAGAAGGTGGGCTCGAGGTGTTCAAGATACGACGACATTTACATACATGTTAATGTGAGTTAGTGTTCACAAATCTGAGCTAAAAGGGCCTTTTTTCAATATTTGTGTCCAATCCACATTTACATGACTCAAAAATGTTTACTTAATTTTAAGACTAAATATCATTTTGCAAATTCATTACCTAATTTCACTTTTATACTGAAATTATTTTGCAGTAATTTAGTGATGCAAAAAATTCAGTATTTATTAAATACTCATCTGATGTGGTAAAATTTTCCAACAACTGATGTTAGAAACTTGCTTCATCACTAAATTCAAGTCTCTCTGACCCAAGAAAATAATTGAGGGTAAAATTTGGTGTGCAATTTAGTTTTTCTTTTCTTTTATTTTTCAAAAATGTAACATAAATGTTTTGCAAATAGATCTAGCAAAACTGGTACAAATAATACAAATAATTACACACTAAACCATACATAATTGTAAATAAAGCTAAAATAGTAAAAATGAAACAGTGTAATTTAAAAAAGCATTTCGAGATATAAAAGCCTTGTAATAAAATTCACATCAGACTACACCATTTGTTGATCCCAGGATAGCAAAGAACCAATGATAACTTTTACTTCAGTGGTTTGAAATATTTACCAAAATGGTAAAAAACAAATAGTAAAAATGGTAAGAAAGTAGTGAAATTCTGTTTTCGTGCCAATGTTGCAAATTATTTTGTAATTAGATGTTAGTTGACATTGTTTAATGGCATTAATGAAAAATAATTTGTTGTCTGATTTATATAATTAATTTTTATTTCATATCAAAACTTACTGATGTAAATTTAGACTTAAATGTAAATATGAGCCTCATCCTGAAGAATTCGAATAGAAACTGTGAAGCGAACTGAAGTTTAAACAGTTTCAAAAGTATTTCTGATGAAAGCATCATTGAAGTAAAAGTACTTATTTCAAACCTACGCCATTTACATGTAATTTCGCTCGTCTATTTCTGTACACAAATTTCTTTCCATTATATTCATGTCACTGAGAAAATGATTATTACACCTTGCAGGAACATTAGACAGCTCTGATATTTGAGATTGGTTTACAAGATTTTGTCTGAAGTTTTACAATGGGCATGAATGAGAAATTCGTGTTGGGCTATTTGAAGTGTCCGATAAAAATTTAGATATTTAGCAAAAGTTTAGGACTACACAATTTTTTATGTTGGTAAAGGGATCTCACACTTCGTTTGGACATTTCAAGACATTTCATTTTTTGGGGTTAAACACTAAGGATGAAATGAATCATTTTTTCAATATTTTTTCATCTATGTTATACCTTAAAAGTTAGAATGTCTGAATGTAGGTTAGATTTATTGGCCATAAATGGCATAGCTACTTCTGCATTATTGGGTAATCTCATGAACTTTTAGGAGAAAACAAATTGAATTCAACACATGAAAATGCAATGTACCAGGGGTCTTATGCATTTTATGTGGCATTTTGGCACAGAAGCACTTTTACTTGTCACCCCCTTGCTTACAAATTCAGGAGATTACCTAATAAAAGAATGTAGAAGTAACTATGCTAGTTGTGGTCAATGCGTGTTACTGGATAGTGAATGTAATAGGACTATGTCACAGGTGATCTAGCATGCATTGAGACATTTTAACTTGTGAGGTAAAACAGATCAACATTGTCTGTGTTGGAGATTAGTCTTCCAGGCCAGAGAAGCCATGACACATTAGCTTCCCACATCTCAGCCAACAACTGGTGTCTCACATCAATGGTTTGGTGTGTAACCATCTGGGTTTTAGCTCTGTAGTTACATCATTCCAAGGGGGATTGATGTCCTGCAAGATGTATGTGGTAAATTGTCAGTACTCAAACAATACACACAAGCCTTTAAGGTCCATAACCACTGAAGGGCACTCCAAAGTTGATTAGCTGATGTGATATTGCTCAAAATTCATAAAAAAGATTCTCACAAAAGCCAACCTACATCTATACTATGATCAGTTCTGCCTGCGACTTTTCAGTCTACCAGGTCACCTTCATCGCCCTCAAGTAAACCCTGACAGACTCAGGCAATGCCAACCTGCATTTATCCATCATATAAGCCAAAGATGACATTATTGTCAACATTTGCCTATTTTGCCAAGTGTGTAAGGTATATGACATTGTCTCTCTTGGAAACCAATCTACCAAGACAAAGAAGTCATGATATCTTAGCTTCTGGCATTTCAGCCAAAAACTGGTGTCTTTCATCCACGGTTCAGTGCACAAACTTGATGGAGTTGACTCTGTAGTTACACTCCTTGCTAACATAAATAATAATTGTGTATCATTAAGTTTTGGCTAAATGCATAATTCTTGTTGAACATATTAAACATATTCAAAAAATTTCACGGATTACCCTTATAAAGATTAAGTTAGAATCTTGGAAGTCAGAAACATCACAAATAGATCTATTAGAAACAAAGAGTCTCCCACGCTATTAACAGGTGAAGCTGTAATCTTTTCATGTAATCAGGTCAACAGCAGCCACTCCCACTGTATGAGTGTGTTCTATATTCATAGTGTCAGCAACTCTGCCAGGTTGACACAATGTTAAAGTTTGAGGTTGTCTCACAATTAACTTATTTCTGAAGGCATTTGTTAACTGATGTTCACCTATAACCCACTAAATTGAAGCTTAGAACATTCTCTACATGATAGGAATGGCTTTGTAATACCTGGCTGATACTAATGGGCAAAAAAAAAGAAAAAGGAAGTGTCAAAGTATTCAGTTAACACATTGTAATTATGCATGCTACACTGGTGTTGTACACTCTTGACACCAGATGTCCATGATGTACCATGGTTACTTTAAATTATACAGAAGCTTCATCTCTTAATAAAATGGGAAGCTCTTCGTCAGAAATGTCTGATAATCCTGTACGATGTATTAGAACACTATTGACTCTTTACTTCAACATTTCGCCAGCGTTCGTCATTAGCAATCATACAAACTTCATTCAGAGCAAAATGCTTTCCATAAGGAGATTTTCTTTGATATCATGTTTACACAATTCAGGCCGAATTCTACTCAGATTGACACCAGCCGGCAGTGCATGTTGAAACAAATACATGTCACCATGGAGTGACACGCTTCCAATCATTTCATAGTGATTGCAACAAGTTCCGCTTTTGTGTCAAATGTTGTCACACTGTGTTTCTGTTGACTCGTATCAACATCAAAGTTCATCACGCTTTGTTTTTGACTTCCTAAAACTGAATTTCTACCAACATTTTTTTGTCTCAATTTTTCTGTCTGTACATGTTGATAGTATTATTTTTACTACCTAAAGATGTGGAAAAATAGTATTTTCAGTCATACAGATATAGTAGTAACCAATTACTGAAAAATATTTTCAGTTGAAAATTTTGTTTCA
>JBCAUG010332835.1:0-73975 GCA_038406175.1 Haplosyllis leylae | reverse complement strand
CGCTAGTTCAACTATTGGTTGATTTTAGTTTATTGACCTTCCTATGATTGGGCCACTAAGTTCTACTATTGACCAGCTGGACAGCCTTTCCTAGGTGCATACTACATTTTCTCTGGGGCGGAGGATGGCGTCTTGTCGTTCCACGACAATAAGATTAATGGAATTGGGGGCAAAAAGAAACTTGGGTCAATCCGAGGTTTTTGTTTTTTACCTGTACGCACGTCTCCCTGATTCATACTAATTACCCTTACTTGGAAGCGAGTCAAAGAAAATTATTCTTCATTGAGAAAAAAAATATCAATCCTTCATAGGAAATGCACAATGCATTTACTTGCTAGAAAATATGGATATGTCTGTTGCTTTATTGCGTTTACGATAAAGATGCACTTTGGGAACCAATATTAGAGCTTATTCCTTTTCTTGCGGCGAACATTATTCTACATATGAAAGGCCATTAATGTCCACATTAGACAAATATCATTGTCAGGCTATACGTCTGCGTAACTTCCAGGTACTTTCGGTGATTTCCTTCCTTTTCAATAATTCATTTTGTATTGTGTTACCAGCTCTGTCTTTCTTTCACATTTACTTTAAGCTGAATTTTTTGATTATGTTCAAAGAGAATGGAGAAAAGTTTGCAAACATTAGTTTGCTTGAAACTTTTTGACATCATAGAAAATTCCTTTCAGGTTCTGTACAAGTTAAGTAAAAGTGATCCTCAATATCACAAGATGTGAAACAGAAATAAGAGTCGACAGCAATTTGACAGGTTGAGCGGCCAACACGAAAGGGCTCTGCCACCAAAGGGACTCCCTGAAGTCCGAAAGCGATTTGCAGCTGGTCACCGATTGTATTGTGCTCAAGCCAAGATCTCTTTCAGTGGCCACATTCCACAACAATTTGACATTTATTTTCGACAGAGGTTGTTTGAGGGGACTGAATGGCATCTGTTAACGTGGGACTGACTTCCCTAATTTGTCTAGTGTAATTGTCTCACACTTGCCGTACAGCAGTAAATTCAGCGAGTCGAAGGCAGACCCAGAAGTCCTCTGGGCGGACTGATTTGTGGGTCTCCGGTCGGGAGGCCTCAGCTGCCGGGAGTACACATTTCACGTCACAGTACCATCCTCAAGATATTGTTAGATGCGACGGTGGATCGGGATTATTCAGCATTTTGTTGTCGAATAAAACGTCACATTTCACACAAAAGCTCAAGACAATCTGTGCCCAAAAATTACCAGACATTATATTTTAATTGAATGGTTGATCTGTCTAATTTAAGGAATCTCACAAGTAAAATATTCAATCTTTCAAATTCTTCACTTGTAGTTACATTTAGGGTAAAAACGGCTCGACTATTTTAAGACTACTACTGAAAAAGAGGAATCGAAACGTCCACATATTTTACTAGTCGTGCTTGTAAAAAGTTTTATGCTAACGAAGTCTGTGTTCTGAGGGGGAGACGCATGGGAAGTTCTGTAAAGATCAATGTTATTATTTCCATGTTGAATCGGATAATTATTGAAAGAAGCCAGATATTTTAGAGGAGTAATAAGCAGGATGGCCCGCTCTAGCATTTCCTAGTCACGGAATGCTTGCAAAGGCCCATGTAACATAAGCTTATGCTATAGTATTATAAATAGTCGACATGAGCGTATTGATTCGACGATAATGACGCACAGTTCCATTATCCTGACCACTTCCTTTCTAGCCAATCACAGCCCAGCTTAATTGTGGCAAAAGAAATACTGCAAGACTGTTCTTAGTAATTATGCAGTCTCTGTTCAGTTACCTAGATTAACTATGATAGGTGGCTTCAAAGAAAATCACAACTTCTAAAGATCAATCTAAATTAAAAGAACTTTCCCCAGGTATTATCCACAAGGTACAATGTTCATTTTCCTTTCATGTTCAAACTCAGATTTAATTTGAAGTTGTTTTCAAATCAAGCTCTACTTTGGAAACAGCAAGACTTAACTTTGATTTTTCATAATGACCATGGCATTCTCTCTTACTCTTATCCAAACGTGGGAATTCTTGCGAAGAAACATGAAAATGTATTGGAAAGGGTGCATGTACTTACAATAAATCCTGAGGTGTTGTCTAAGAGACATCGAAATCGGACGGTAAATTGTCTGTGTAACAAATGGGAGTTTTCTGAAATTATAAGAAAAGCAATCAAGAAAACGTTTGTCATTTATAGAAGGTCAACAAATGACACAAACAACGGAGTTTTGTTTTATCAGCAAGTCAGAAAATATGATCACAACTAATGCCACACACAAACAATTGCTCTATTATTTGGAGAAAATCGTGTACCAAAGAGAATATTCGAATCTAACAGTGAAATCAATTTAAATATCCTTTAGTTGCCCAGTAGGTCAATTTGTATCAAACGGAGATGAAAATGTCTGTTTTCGGGTAAATTTCACACTAGCCCCTGGGTGTCCAGAAAATGTCCATCCAGTGTCCACTTGACCTTTAGCCTGCCAAATGGCCAAACTACAGACCATGTTACACCATGATGACAATAAATTCACCTCTCAACTTTGAGGTCAATTTAATATGACCTTCCGTACATCATTGTCACAACTTTAAAGGCATCCAGTTTCAACAATAATATACCATGAAATGAAGCTGAGTCACATCAACAAATGTTGCTATTCCTAACAGGAACACATGGAAATTATTTTAATAATTAAAACACAAACCTAAAAGTCTTTCACCACAACAAATATGGGCTACTATATTTAAATTTGTTCATTAATATTTTTAGATATTTTGAGATTTGATGTATCAATTCTAAGAAAACTTACTCGGGCATAAGAAATGCAAAATAAACACAGGATAACTTTTTGATTGGCACTCCTTCCAATTATTTCTACTTGAACACTTCAGTGGATGTAAATTAGAATATCATATTGAACATCAAGGGGTTTTACAGTCATCTTCTTTATAATTATGGACTGATTCAAAGAATTACTGAAAGTGATGTTTTCATTAGAAAACAAAGCCAGGTACCAGTAAATGACTAATTTGGCATTGATTTTAAGAGAAGTTTTGGAGTTTGAGGGCATCATAATATGGGAAGAACAGGTGGGCTTCAAAGGCTGCCTCAGGACGCTTCCCAGGACTCAATTAACCCTAACTGAAACAAAAACTGCTCCCCCGTCAATCCTGAGGCGAAAATATAGATCCCAAATATGAAATCTCTACCATTACCTAACATGCACAAAAGTAATATCAAAGTTAGATATGTGTAAGGCTGAAGTTCTCTTTTTGATGTAAATGATAATTTGTCACTCAATTGTCAGGGAAAAGTTAGTGATTTTCGCCATCAACATTGGGATAAGCGGACACATCATAAGTCGTTATTCTCACCTTGATAGATTCTCTGCGGTTGAATCGTCTCCCATTTCTGGAGATGATTGATTTTATTCGCTTTTGCGTTTTTACCTTTTTCGTTAAATCCCCAGACTACGTGGAGATGTTTACTTTCAAAATACACGGAGGAAAAGCATTAGAAGAATTGTTAAGACGTTAGCCCCTCCACGACGAATGCAACTTCCGCATAAGGTTTGTATTTTGATGTACAACACTCCAAATTTCTCTGTCAAAACTAATGCCAAGAAGCAACCATTTCAAAATAACGCCTTACCTGGAAGTAAAGCCTCCTGTAGAGTCATGTCTTGCTGATCCTGAGAAAGTTTCGATCTCCAGTTCAACTCGTTCTTGAACTGTTCACGATCTTCCGAGTGAATCAACTCCATGGCACTCTGATGGATAATGTCGGACTACAAGGAAGACATTTATTGAAAACATATGATTAAATAATAAAACTCTGATAAAACATTGAGTTGCAGTATAGGTAGCAGGAGGTACACATTAATTCTTGTGGTTACATGAAGACTGAAATTGAGAATTTGAGCGTGACACTTGATAACCTTAACGCGTAATGTGGAAATTTCTCGACACAAAGAATAGACAATTCATAAGTCTTAGAAGTTGAGAGGTCTGCCAAATTGGCCGTGTTTTTAGAAGAAAAAGTACATCGGTACAGTGAGAAAGCGTGAATAGGGGAAAAAGTACGTCGGTACAGTGAAAAAGCGTGAATATGGGTTGCTCCTGTTGTTGGTTTCTGAGAACCACCGGAAGTTCGGGAATCCAAGCAAGTGTGTCTGGTTCAACTCTCCTGATTTACTGGTATGTGGGTTGTGCAGCAAACCAGGAAACAGAACAAAATAATTCTCATTGGTTTCACTAAGTGCTTGTATTTTCAGGTTCGTATGAAATTTTCCAACTTTTCTTGGGATGTTTATCTAAATTTGTCCCCAAGCAGAGATATGAAATTGGAGCAATTTCTGTGACCATTGGTGGGGAAAAGTCAAAGAGTTCACTTTATTCGGTTGAACCCAAAACACAGTACAATATTGCTCTAAAAGATAGCAGACCCATTCCTTTTAAGTCTTTCTTTTTCAAATAAGGAATGTGTGGAAATTGATGATTTTATCCCGGTCGTAGCCGCATCAACATACAAAAGAAGGTTCTGTCGCAATCAAATTCTATCAAATTGATTTTTTATTCAACTGTAATAAATAGGTCTCCCATCTGCCCGCCAAACCTTTTCTTTGAATTTGATTTGATAGGTCACAATTACAACAAATTATCTGCAATCAAAAACTATTAAATTTCCCTTTTCGTTGCTATTGGAAGCTGAATCTTCTCTTTCGTCCGGCAGCCACAAAGTGAACAGTTAAAAGGCAGATTTTAAGAAATTTAAGACCCCATGCCTCTGAGGTCCTGCCTGCAATATGGCCTCTTAGTGGGAGCAAATATGAATTCGCGCAAGCTTTATTAAATTTAATCCTTTACAATTTTGACCAGTAAACATTAATTGAAACCTTATTTACATTTACATACACCAGGAACAGGAGAATCAATACCACTCATTATATGTTAATAAGATTCTGAACAATTCAATCAAAGTAACTGAATAAGTTTTCCCAAAAACATTGTCGTCACAATGTAAGCTGAATTTACGATTCAAAATATATTATAAGCAATACAATTGTAAAAAGAACATCAAAATGAGTGATACGTTTATCTGGAGGAACTACCAATTTTGCCACAAGGCTTCAGTGGTGACACAGGTCTGCGGTAATCACCCGTTATGTCGGTCCAGATTGCAGCCAGCTTTGCAAGGAATTATCAGCCCGCAAGGCGTCACTATGCCCTTATACAATACCACTCAAGTCTCCTTTACTACGTGTCTTATCCACTGGGGACGGGGTTCTGCAGTCAACTTTTGCGACCTGCGGCTGCTGATTCACAGTAACCTTAGCCACTCTATCATCCCTTGGCCCACAAATCCTTCGGGGAACAATTTTGTAAATTAAAATTCATTCCAATAAAGTTGCTATCAGAGATTGGCATTTGGCAGTCAAGTGGTCGTTCGACTGTAGCTTTGCGCTGGCTGGGTAGCTGTCATTATTGTAACGTCACAAGTAATTTGCCTTTTGAGTGCTTACTGCGGCAGCACATTACACTGAAGTTTCCCATTTATAAGATGATTTTATCATGGAGTAAGGCACTTTGTATAATTACAACCATTTTGAAAGTATGCCGGAAAGACGTTCAACGTTACAGACCTATTGTTTTATTTGAACGATAATACAGTGTGACACATTAAATAGTGTTGTCTTGTAAATCACAGATATTGTTTTCGATTTAAAATCGACGCCCTTCTTCAATTACAAAAATCTATTTTTATTTTCATCACTTCGACGATATTCGGCTTTTGTGAGCGCCAAGTTGAAGGAATTTAATTGTTCTTGAAATTAATAACTCCACAACTCCTCGAGGGGCTCTTAGACATGAAACTCTCTAAAATTATGAATGATACCCAAGTTGGAAGCACGGGGTTTTGAAAAAGTCGCACATGCTCTCTCGTGTATTTAAGCTCGGTTCTTGCTTCTGAATTAATTAGGAGTAAATTGGAGCGAAGAATAACTGAGTTGATATCCTTCTGAGTTGATTTTATCCCTATTTCTCGTCGTATTCCACACAATTAGGCCGGTATCACTGGGACTTTGGCTTGCGTGGCTGGATGTAATTTGGACCTACACAGGAATCGAGGCTAGATTGGACACCCAATTTCGAGTCCACTTCATCCGCAGTGGCCTCCACAAAATTATGCCGGGTTATTAATTAGATTGAGGGTCAGTTAATGACATTAATGAGGTCTTCACTTAGAAGGGAGTCTCATCTTCAATGGCAGTACTCACCTGGTGAAAACCGAGATATTGTTCGACCGTGCGTGACGAAAAGAAGACTTCGCCATCACAAGTGACCACGAACAGGAAACCATTTAGCGCCTGCAAGTAGTGAAAAATCACACATCATAATACAATTTTCTTGGCAGAAAAGCAGGACTGATTGGGGCCATTACGTCCTATTGAGATTCCCTAGCAGGGTGTGATTTGCAATATCAATGACTCTGTGTTTGGAAGTGACAAGGCCAACTCTCCGGGTCTCGCTCCCCAACTAATGATGCTTCCTTAAAACTTGAATTCCAAATCGCATTCTGGACAAGAGGAATTAACTGTCGAGTTATTTTTACATCTTATTTTGAACTTCATTCAATTTCTGTTTTGAACAGTCTCAAACAAAATAGTTGAAAATGTCTAAATAATTTGTGCAATGACAGACATTCATACTCCATGTCTACTGCTGATACCAGTGTAACTTTAAAAAGACTCCCTGAAAAGAATTTCTATTTGCCTGGGTCAAGCCAATGCATCTGACAGTTATTGATGAAGGAATAAAGTAAAAGTGCAGTGGGGTTGGGAGGTTACCTGATGACTTAGTCCACTGTACATATCAGTTCCTGCCATTTGCCACTTGCTTTTTCTTGAATGCAATCACATGACCCCACTGGGCAGAAGCCCAGCGACCTTGCAAGAAATTGCAAAGTCTCCTTCATTTCCTTAGGATGACAAACCTTTTCGGGGGGAATAGTTTTACGAAAATACTATTCAGATGGATTACATTTGTCTTCATGCTATTAACAAGTTTTGTTTTTCCCACATGACTTGAAAACAGAAATGGAGAGAATCTGTCTTTCATGAACACCTGAATATGGAATTTCGTGCCTGGACAATTAGTCCACGATGCAATGCAAGAAGAAGACTGTGTACATTTTCTTTTGGGACAGTATGCTTTCAGATTTGACATTACATTTAAAATGACAGGTTCATGACGTACCTGTAAAACGCTGTCGGTATCAGTGAAAGTTGGCTCTGTGTACAGATGGGAATGGTGATGGTGTTGGTGATGGCCTTCCAAAGCATATCTCTCTTGTAGTGCTGCTGCAAGAAGAAATATTATGAATTAAATGCTAAGAAATAAAAGAGAAAGTGCCATCTTATTGATGTACTTTAGTCTACTATACAAAAAGAGTAATATAGCACCAAAAATATGAGCCGTCGTTCACCAGATGCGATCTTTTTGTACAAACTTATTGGAACCCTGACAAATAGAACTGAAAGAAATCCGCTCACATGGCAAACGCAGTAAAACGAAAAGAATGGACATTAAGTGAGCAAAATGTGTTGCATGTGTTCATGGAAATGTAACATGCTTGAGTTATGTAGTGTTGTTTGATGAAATTTCGTGTCAGACTCTTTTGGGCTCCTTGAATGTCGTGTAGTGGTTGTAGTGTGTAGTAGTCCAGTGGCCCCTCAGTGTTGATTTTGCGGTGTCTTGCGTCTATCATGAACGCAAGCGATTTGACTCAATCTTTATAACGTTCATTCATGTCATTGTGCTATTAGCATTTGATAAACTAATATGTGTGATATCGGACCAGCTCCTGATACAGACATCCTTTTGGCCACTGTTCAAGCCTGGAGACAGGTTGCTTAGGCGGTAGCGTCTTGGATGCGATACAAGGGACCCCGACTCCCGGGAGTTGGGAGCTGTATATGCTGTGTGCAGTGGGAGTACAGATTCTCCGCAGACCTTACAGGACATAACATACAGTGAGTGCCAGCAATCAATGGACAGTTAACGTGACAGTGGCGTTCATCACGCATTCACCTCCAAACCACCTACAAATTTTACCACAAACACCCTTTTCGTCATTACCATATTTATTTATCTACTATCGATCGGCAAATGAGACTAGACATAAATATTTATCATTCTGTTATTATTTCAGAGGCCTTTTCAATAGGAGAAGTAATAATATTTAAAAATTGTAAATCACTGTACAGGAAATTATATTAAACATCCAATTCAGTCCGGTAATGAATCGTCAATTAATGGTAGATGATACATGATAGTTTTAATCTTGAGTTTGGACAGTGCCAACGGTCATTAAATCAACAAGCACTGGTTTCGTCGATAGTTCGTTTATTATCTGCTTTGTTCAGACCCAATGCCCATCCTGAGGAGAAAATTAGGGGTAACGTTGCAATGCCGGGGACATCACACTCCTGTCCACGGCTGATTTGGCCCACTTAAAGCCTAACTTGCTTCGGGATACGGCAGGGCATCGGTGATAGAAGGGATTTTATGGCTGGTGGGAGCCGGCCAGGTCGCCTTGGCTACGCATGAGTACACAGGTCAATTGTACTGATTATTGGCGATCAGCCCCTGCTGGACCGTGGCAGGCACAACTACACGACAGGTGGTGCGGTCTCCAGGTGAAAATTGCATGGAACAATTATTTCTGGTTGGAGTAATCATCTTTCATTAGAAAATAACGTTCGGCGTGCTATCCTGCCCCATCCACATTTCTGTTTTCGTTTTGTTGTGTTCAAAAACATAATTTCATCAAGAGTTATGAATAACATTATAAAATTGGACCCTGATAAAGTTTCCCTGGTCATCAAAATGTCAGAACACATGTTAAGAGGTATATCATGCTGAAAACAAAATTAAGTGAAAAAAGTGACGTGTACTTTCATTGCTAATTGAAATGTTTCAACTTCATTGTTCACCCAGAATTATAAACAATCCATATCAGTGCTAATTTATGAGATTCATTTATCCGTTTTTAAGATTTTTTCCAGTTTGCTATTGCTATTGTTTTGCTATTGTTCCATTTATGGGAGTTTGAGTGACAGAGTATTTGCAGGCAGATCAGCAACAAAGTGATTATTAGCTGGAGATAAAACACATTCGCTGTACTTGTCGCTGATGAATTGGCTGCAATGATTGAGGATTAAACAAGCATGGAGAATGCAATATTGTCAGGAATAATTTTTACAACTCCATAACTAAATTAACCCAGTGTTTATTGCCAGCATTCATTATCCCAGCATGTAATGAAAACCTTTCTGTTCATTTAGAGGGAATCAGTTTAAATTATGCTTGAATTCACCAAATCAGATTGAGATTTTAAGCCGATATGCGGCTGTTTTCAGTTCCAATGTGATACGGTTCCAGCAGCAAGGTGTTCTTAATAAATCCTTCTTCCAGTTGGTGACTATTAATTGTTGTACAATATCTCTGATGCCGAATGCTTTCATACGGCGCACAATACGCCACATGACTGCCATTGTATCGTTGACATACACTAAGATTAATGTTTAAACAATTACCGACCAAAATTGCCATCATGCTGAACATAGCATCTTCATCACCTGCATGTTTTAATTGTCTAAAATTGTGGTGAAAAGAACAAATTTTACCTACTTAGTATCAGATAATTGAAATAACAGCCGTATTCTGTTTTGTGCACGACGCAGCTATTGTATGTTTTAAAGTGAACCCGGTCGTTAGAACTTTCACCTTGAACGAGAATCATAACAGAACGACACACCACACCCGACAGATATGGGGAAGGTGGTCCCGTTTGATGACAGGTTTCTAAAAAATTAAAGTAAGAAGAATCCAGGTGTAAATGAGCCACTTTTTATCACACAAGACAAGGACTGACTCTGTAAATTAGATTTGCTGTGCCTGATTTATTGCAGTAATAGCATAAAAGACCTTTAAATTTAAAAAAATGGTTGTGCTTAAATTGGAAAGGAGGGTCCGTAGTGGTTACGAGCTCTCACTACTGTGAGTAACCCGATCCAGACCAATCGGCCTCATCTTATGGGCAAATAGCTAGCAATTGTAGGCGCAAGTTCCAAACAATTTGCCTGTCACTGCTCGTTAGGCTTACTGTCCAAGCAACCACATGCCGTGTTGGTGCCCTTTACACGGCCTATTCTGCAGGCTATCTGCCTTTTACAGAAACTCAATACTACCAAGCAGATTTTTCAGTCCGCGATAGCAGATTCTACAAATACAGTTTGCAGGAGGCTTAGACATTTTCTTTGGTAAACTTTTTTCATAGCATCCAAAGGAAACTTTTTGTACCCCTCCAAAAGGATGAAAAATATTGTTAAATGCTCGATACTCTGTTTGTGTATTCTGGCCAAGTTTGAATATTTTAGCGTACACGCATCTTTGTTACTTGCACTGGAACAAGACAATAATTCTACAGTGCCGCCAGAAAAAATAGACTTCCAACATTTTGATGAACTGTCAAACACAACCACTGATACACCACACAGGACCTCAAAACCAACTTCTGGCCATGTTAACAACACACATAAGCTTGTCCATCAAATATTGACCTTGTTTGAAAAAAATGGTCACCTCTGTCGAGGTGTGAGATTGGCAGTGGTGATGTGAGTATCTCTCGGGATTTTGCATTGACTGATCGAGGCACTCAAGAGGACTGTACGACATTCCTTGCTGCTGTTTGATCTCAACGTGGCATCTGTAATCTTCATGAATTTTAAAAAGCTAAATTTTGGAACTAAGCGACTTTAACATATGCCTTAAATTTGGCAGATTTCAGCTTTTAAAACGTAGTTGCTAAGAGCATCCACCTCATGTCCATGTGAACAGCCAATTTCCGGCAAGAACTTTTGATATGATTTCAACTGCAATGCCACTACGCATTGCACTGCTTGGTTTTATTCACAGACCTTTGTCACAAAAAGGAACATTGTGTTCGAAATGATAATCAAAAAATGTCATTCCTATTTCATACAATTACCAGTTTATGGTCCTTTGAACAACTTTCTTTTAAAATGTCAGGACAACGCCTCATTTGTTTGCTGTCTAATGTACATATTTAAAATACAACTTCAATGAGATTATCATTACATTGAATGTACAACAAACTTATCCATTATCCTTTGTGGCGTCAACAATAATATTATTTGAAGGAAGTGGACTATTTCATTTACGGGCCGAAATAAAAAGACGACAAAAGAAAGATCAATTTGGGATTTATCTTCAGTGTACGGAGGCTCAGCTTTTAGCAATAATAAGTCGTAGGATAATTGGAGGTGTTCGTAACAAGACAATTGCGTGCTACAAGGGGTAATAGTCATGTGCTAGGGGAGGGTATAGACAGTGGGGATCATCCCTTTGTTTTGTTGATGAGCTCCCAAAGCCTTTGATGAGTCAATCTGGATAGAACATCCATCAATCATCTGTACAGTTCTGGATATGTCACCTTGATCAGGACAGTTCACTATTACATAGATTGCAAATCATTACATAGCAATTGGTCACAGAATTAAGATCATTTGTTCCTTAGTAATCATATACTCTTTGGGGTCTCAACTAATGGGCTCCGTAATACCTGAACTCATTGCGTCCACATCAGATGAGACAATAATTAGAATAACATTTACTCATTATGTACTAGTCTTGTACTAACCATTGAATCAACTTTATAAATTGAATTACCGAGAACATTTTACACAATATTCCTTTGGTTATCTTATGGTTTTGGTTTTATACATGTATCTGAACACCGAAAACGGATGTCGGCCGATTCAAGTAGAAATCATTGGGTAAACCGTTGGCTTAGACACAACAGGGCTGGGTCTTAGTTAACCACACAAAGTATTGTTCATGACTAATTTCAACATGTTACAATAAATAATTGCCAGATTTTTTATCTGTAGTAACATTAAATTTCTACAAGACTTTATTATGTAACAAATATAAAAAAATAAAAACAGTACTGTTTCAATGCTGTATGGATGATTGATGACTGATGTTTTGGTGACGCATCTTAACGCCACCAGATGTCAGGCTTGTTCTCAGTTACATCGGGTTGAACTCGTGGATTTCAAGATCAATTTCATTCGGAAAATAAAATGAGAAAAGCTATGAAAACATCTCATTTTCATGGCACCTACTATGATAGAGATCCCACTAGAGCTTCCATTCTTTATATGCATTCTTTTGTGATTAATAATGGGTTTGGATGAAATATTTCTGGTGGTAAAAGATTACAAGTATACGCCTAGGTGTTAAGAGATTGACAGGATATGTGGTTGAAAAATTAGGTGTACTCTATGACAAATTGGCTCATTGGTAGAGGTTATTTTGTACTTAAACCTGCTCGTTCTGGGGGAATCTTGGCAAACTGTACCCATGTTAGGAGCCAATTTTTGACATACCTCTCTGTCAACTTACTGTGGAATTGTTGGAAACCATGCAGACTTCGGCAGTTTATAAGTTATTATTTGAATCAGTCACCTGATCAACACTTAAAGCAGCTCGAATGCGAAAAGGATGAGCTGTGGTGTTTCTGGCACCGTGACCACAGCTATCTGTTCAGCAAGGACTCTTCTTATGTCTCTACACCCCCTGAATATAAATACCACAATCCTAACCTTTTTTCTTTTCCTTGATGACCTTTCCCTTGCAAATTATGTATAATGCCATAGAGCACTAGCTGAACTTTTACTATTGGCCAAACACGTTTCGTTTTATCCTGGATATATTATAGTAATAATTTTGGTGAACATAGGAGATCTTCACATAACAAATAACATCCTTGATCTTGAATCTTTCATTAATGTGGGCAGATATTCTGTCCAATTATGAACCATCAGGCAGCTAGTAATTCTGCTTGCTACAATTAAGATGTATTTTGCGAGTTTATCTCTCGTGTTTTACAGGAAAGAGATTGCGTGTTGGTTGGTAGTCTCATTAACTCTACACCTAGCCCTTATAATAACGCATACATGGTATAACCCTTATAATAACATTCTACCGATGTACAAAGAACTACCAGATAGTTTGAATAAAATGGGCTGTAATAAAAAGTGTAAAAGTACTGATTGTCAACTTGAAAGGAATATAACCTCAACGTAGCTTTTACTACAGCTAGTACACAGTAAAACTCCATTTACAACAGCATAGAAATTATATAAGATTTCACATCAAAGGAACCACCTTTCTCTTTCATTTTCTCCAAAAGGGGAAAATGTTGATCATTAGAGTCAAATCTACAGTTATAAAGGATATTGTCTGGCTTTACTGGAGTTTGCCTTCTGCCTGATTGTCTGTAGTTTGAAGGAAGTAAAAGAAACAATTTGCGCAAGGGTTGCGTGATGGTGGCATGTGTCGGCCCATCACCGAGCTATTCATGGCCCAGGCCTGCATTTTCTTTTCCCCTTTTTCTTACAGGACACCTAATGAATATTGCAGACTATTGAAACGACAGTGTCATATCGTAAATCCCCTTGATGTAGAGACAGAAACAACTAAATGAGGTCACAAACTTCAAACGTAGTGGAACTGTATACTTTCTCTAACCTTTGTAACGGAAAAATTCAGGTTTCATTTCTTTCGCCTTTCATGTTCTTTAAATACACAACAAAATAACAAGCAATTTTATCAAATTGAAAGGAATCTATCAAATTACCACTGTACTCACTTCTGTATGTGTGAATTCAGAAGAGTTACGAGAATCACGTGAAATATTTGCATGTTTGTTTTTGGAGACTTGTTTCAAAATCTTGATAATAAAGTTGATTTTAGCACAAGGAATAACCACAAAGAAAAACGCTCCCTGGATAAATTCAAAAAATGAGAAGGAAAAACCCAATCTTTTCTTTAATTTTTCATGCGTTTCTTTTTTTTAAAAAAAAAAATCAGTAAATCAAGTCAAAGCTGGCTACGGAAGACGCCGTATTCTGAGCTCATGAGACGACATACATATTACGTGTCTGTGTACCATCCAGTTGGCCACTAACCAGGTCTCATTCCGTGTTAGGTATATTTGCATGTCACTGCCAGGTACTACGCTACAATCACAGCTTCTAAGTACTTTATTATAATCTCAAGCCAAACTACAACTGTAAACATTTATTTAACTAATTGCCAATTGTAGATTTGACTATTTCATGAAAACTGATTCTTATGCAACGCTGTGAACGGTTACACACTAAAATAAATAATAATGAAGAAATTAATTGCAAATTATTCCGCGAAGGTGCTTGAGAGCTGTGTTATGATCTGTACATACAAAGTGGTTACATGTTACAGGAATCATCAACATAACCATTGACAATTATGATGTAACTGACGATCGACTATGTAATCATACCAAGTATCCGACTGGATTTACTACCGGTTTGCTTCCCTGTGGTTTACTGGCTTTTTAAGCTAAGTACAATGTCATGTTAAAACCTATCGCATATGCTGAGCAATGTCTAGCCCACTAAAATATAATAGCTTTAAAGGTGGTATTAATTATATCTAGTTATCCTGATGTTTGTGGATATCTACGAAAATTCAGTAAGCCGAAGAGAAGAAAAGCTGTGGGTAAATTCAGTCAGATACTGATTGTGGTATTGAACGCTGGTAAGTATAAATACTGAAGGTTAAAGTGTTGAGCCAGAAGATTCAAATGCACTGATAGAAAACACAAGTCGTCAATCATCTAATGACAGTCCTAAGCATTGTAAACTAGTGACTTTCGCTGAATGGAAAATCAGCCACAAATTTACAGATACTGTAAATTTGTTCCGAAATGTACTTCTTAAATAAACGAGATTGTGCTGTTATTAAATGTACAAGGTTCTATCTTTTATCTTTAGCACAACAAATCTATCAACTGTCGAAGAACCTTCACCACGGGGTGAAAAAACACATTGCCCCTGCCATATTTACAATTCAACATTTAACATTTCGACAAGAATGTGACCATCGTCAAAAAGAAATAAAGAGACTGAATTGATGCTGAACACGAAATAACGTAAGCATTACTTCGCATGTAAAATGCTTATAGTTAGTGTAACAAGTACACGTGTAACCAGCTCATTAAGTTCATAAGTACAGCAGTTATTCAGTCACTGCGGAGAGTGGAATAACATAAATGAAAATAACAGTAATGATTATTTGGCTGATTTCCCACAACAAGTATGCAAACCATAATTCCATAGCGTGCCGTAGCATATTGTGCACTATCATGCTATGAGGTAGACATAATTTTCAGAAGAAATTTTTGAGGAATTTCTTTCAGTACTTTCAACAAAAGTACTTAAAGACGGTGGTATGACAGGACTAGTGTGTTTTATGTTGAATTGTACGTTGTTAGCCTGAAGGTAACTCGAAGAAAGTAGATTAGTACCAAACTGTTTTTCAATTTAAAGAGCCTGCCCAGTAATCTTCGGTCAGCAAATAGCATGCTGCACAGCGCTTCAATTACACTTCCTTACAAAACTTGTGTCAGATTTAACGAGTGGTTGTGCTCAAATAGGTAGAATATGAATGGACGAAGAGCAGTGCCTCGGAGCATACCACAGAATTACACAGATACAATTAGCTTAGGTTTAAATCCTCCCTCGAAGCAGAAGACACTTCCTTAACACTCTTCCTTTCAAGTATTTCTTCTTGTATACACCTATTACAATTCTTCTTGTTTGTATCATATTTTGTAACAAATCTCCTATTGCTTTGAAATGGTCTCAAATTAAGTGATTATATCCTTGTGACCAAAAATGATCAGCTCTGCAAAAAAGAAGAGGCGTACAATGGCTATTAGTCTGGAGAGGGCATTTACAGGCTTAAACTGGACCCTGGCTGAAAAGATGACTAGAAAAGATTAAACAAACCAATCATGGCCTTATTTGAGCTGAATTACTACTTTAATCAACTGCTGCAGTGTTTACAAGAGCCCTTCAGGCACATGTTGCAAAGCATCTTTCCAGACAGAGGAAGAACACCAACTCAAATTTATCCTGTATGCTGACTTTGAAATTCAATGCGGCCGTTTAGAAAGTTCAACCATTTTGAATTACATCTTTTGGAACGAGAATGTTTGGAACTTAAAAGAAATGCACAAATTGTCTAATATTCTTATATTTCATGCGTTCATATCTTGAAAGAGTGCCATTTCTCCTTGAATTATGTAACGGGAATGTTTGAGACGCTTGTGCACTGACGACGTTCCTGATGCAGTCTACCCAGTCCGCCACCAGCGCTGCAGAATCTGAATCTGAATCGCGCTCGTTGTGTATTTGACACGATCGCGCTCATCCTCCTGACTCGGGGACAGGAGATATAAATACGACCATAACCTGGCACATTAATTAAATTTCACTCGAAGGTTATGACGTGATTGCCCTTCATTACTGTCAATTAAACAAATGACACTGTGCAAATAAAATCCACAGCTATTGTCACAAAATCATACCATTTGGGCAATAGATATGACACCGTTTTGAACCACATAAAATTAAATTATGTGGGGACATCGAAAGTTATCAAACAG
Source organism: Haplosyllis leylae (assembly GCA_038406175.1). Lineage (NCBI taxonomy): Eukaryota > Metazoa > Annelida > Polychaeta > Phyllodocida > Syllidae > Haplosyllis > Haplosyllis leylae. The sequence goes on along the minus strand of JBCAUG010332835.1, from coordinate 57,387 downwards.
ATGATTTGTATACTACTACAAGATATTTAAATCCTGGTCGCTTTAGCTTTTTTCCACACTGCATCATCAAATGTACATAATCTTCAGTTTAATTTAGCTAATCTGAGAACAAAAGTTACCCATTTTAATGTGGAAAATCAACTAAATAGAGGAGGCATTAATAAGTGATTTGGAAAGCCCTTTTGAAACACTTGACTCAATTGTGCCGTTGAAGAAGGAATCATGAGAACAATGGGGGTGTTGCATCGAGGCGTGTCAAAAGCCCACTCGACCAGAAGACCAACAAAAACGTACCCAGCACGTCCCCCTCATCACGGCCACATCGGGACTGCTCTCCGCGTAGTCCCGCTGCTGCTACTGAATCGCGAACATCTTTACCGAGCCACTTGACATTGTCCAAGTGCCAGACTGCGTAAAAATGCACGGAAAAGGTACAACAAAACCGGAGCGGGTGGTCAAGAGATCAAATGCAGATTCCCAGGGAGACACAGGCAAAACAGACAACCCTCTGCTGACGGGGTATCTCGGCCTCTCGAGAAACATGGTCCCGTTACAATTCTATTTTCCGAGGAAAGTATTTTCTATTCCCTCAGAATCAGCGAGTTTGAACGGAAATTATACTCAAAATTTACACTAACTCAATTTGAACATTCCCAGCGTGTACAAAATATTTTGACGTCTACGTAAATATCGCCATTGTATTGTTTTTGAAAATTCTCTGTAATTTCAATTTAGCCTTTGACCTCGCAGTACAGAAAATTACAGTTGTTTCCGCAGTCTAATGATTTGCCACTTTAATCAAGAATTACCAATGAAATATAAGAGATATTACATTGTTGTTTCAATTTGGATCAACAATCAATAAGCGTGAAATGTTGATATGGGATATCAGTGGTGGACAGTGATGCCTATGCCTATAGTCATTCTCTGCGATGATAGATTATCATGGAAAATGCAGCGCAGTCGATGTATCCAAACATAGCCTCAGGGCACTGCAATCGAAATTCGGCAGCTCAGTAAAAACATGGTCTTGGTAAATTGTGACTATAATCGGGACAATTTCTGACGTTCAATTCGACATCCAGATGTAATTTACACGTTTCTGCTGATCTTTGTTAAAATACATTTCTATCTGTTATCTGCCTGACAGAGAATTCTAAGTTTGATTTCATTCGGTAAATGTGTCCTTGTTTTCATTTTGTGCACAAAATATTTTATTTCAATGGCTAAAAAAGCTGCGCAAATGTGCGTCATTCTTTCATACTTTCCGAATGAACCAATTTGCCTATTAAACCCCAGAGGCTACAACAGTTGAACCTAATGCTTTAACAAAATGCCTGAATGTAGCGGTTGGAATTCTCTTGGGTTAGGCAATTGGACATGGAGTACAATGGCCGTATAGTGATAACCTAATGATGTCACACACTTTACCATATTGCAGGGGCTTGATAAAGCCTTAATGTTTCCATTAATTAGAAATCCCCATTGACTTAGATTCATAGAGATTTCGATTTTAAAATTCTGCACATTTTGCGAGGAGATATTATCTGGTCCATGAAATACATTATGAGGAGGCATGTAATGGTAGTCCGTTTAATAGAAAATGATTAATTTGGATACGGTATTGTTGTTGACAGAACCTGATAAATTTATCACGTAGTCTTTTCTACATCGGGAAATAATTTCAGGATCCAGTTACTTAATTGCAGATAATAATTTGCCAAAGTCTGGGATTAGAGGCAAGACGTTAGCATCTCAAATTCCCTAAACATGAAACACAATCTCCGAAAAACTTTAACTAGGAGGTCTAAATTGATTTCACCACAATCAACATACATCCATCATTTCCACGCACACGGCCTGGGCTTTTTCTCCCATTTATCTTAAGTTCATTCGCAAGATTTTTCCTTTCTTCTTTCTGAGCATTTGTTCAATAATGTCTGCTTTATTTTACATCTTGTGTTTTGGGTATCAGCATGCGAGCTGCACGCCGCAGGTAACTAGACATTTATGGATTATGTGTACCTGGTTACCATGGAGACTCAATGATTGATAGCCAATCAATAGGTTACATCTATAGGTGTCACCCACAGCAGAAGACCCACAAACTGCTGCATATTTCATCCGACTATTATGACCCATCACTGAGATACTACAGATTTTATGCACTAATATATTAACAATAATAACGCTATTATCAAACAGCCTTTAACATTTCAGATTTCATGAACGTGTGTGGCAGGCTAATAATAAATGTTGATGGCCATGAAATTGCAGAAAGTGCTTAAGACCGCTGGAATTTTGGTTGCAAATTTAGATATAGATTTATCTGATTCATTTCCATGTGCTACTGCATGCCTTTTCTTGTTTCCATATGCCATTCTTCAATTAATGTTTATTACTCTTTTGTTGTGGCCAATGGTCTATTGGGAGCTACTTTCTAGTGCAGTTGGAGTAATACCTTCTTGATTTTTTTTCTGCGAAATTAAAATTTATTGATTTTCCTTAGCAAGTTTACCTAGTTAATGAAATTGAAGTGGTGGGATTTATAAGGCAATAAAGGGAATGAAGAAAAATTGGCAAGGCTCCGAAATTCCTTCTTGTCTGTCTAATAAATCTGGATAGCAATCCAGCAGTAATTGATAGTGTACAGCAAATTAATTTCCAATGTATTGATCAAATCAGGCTCTGAAGAGCCCCTCAAAGACTGGCCAAGAAAATACTGCCAAATTTGCTGATGAAATGTAATGAATTTTTTAGAGAGCTGGGGAGAGGGTGTGGTATTTGGTCCCCCTGTAAAGGTAGGTACTACAAGGGGACTGTGGAAAGACCTTACACAGCTTAATCCACTGGAAGTTTTGTTGACCCAGTGGACCACCGTCTCTGCGTATCCCTACCAGGATTTGAACTCCATTAAGCCTAATTAATCTTCTTCCAACATGTTTTTGGCTACGGACGGTGCCAACCAAGCTTTAGTAGTAAAGCAGTATGACCAAACTGGCTACGATCCATTGAGAATATAATATGAAAATAAAGCTATCTTAATTTCTTTTGGGAAGTTCACAAAAACACCAAGATGAAGCTTTTCTTAATCTACTGGCGAGTGTTTTGAGGACAACATTAATATAAATTTGATAATAGCATTATTCAAAGAAAATTTCCGCGGGGTAAAAATATCGGTAAAAATAAAATACTAAAAAGGCATCTCGAGTTTCTTTTAAAACTAAGAACCTTTGGAAAACACATCGTCATTTAAAACCATCAACCTTTGGAAAACGCATTCCTGGGCACCACTTAAAATAAAACTTTTAACAATTCGGGGGAAATTTAGCAGCCATAAATGTCAAATGTATCTTAATTTCCTGAGAAATTCTTGGCACACCTCAATTGAGAAATAACTGAAATACGGACATAGCCAAAGTGTGATACTGAACTGTGAACTTAACCTTTATTCACCTACAGGTTTTTAAGTTCGTATCTCTATACAAAATTTCTTGCTATCTAAGGTAATTTAGTGGTCATTTTGTCAGTGTTTGACACACTGGGAACAAGAATGTGATCCTAATTCCTCGAACTTCCCATTGACGAGAATGGTGTTTCTTAAGAGAATTCTCATAAAGAAAGGTGTGACTTGTTTTTATTCGGTAGCCATGGAACGTGACTGTAGCCCATCAGACCCTGTTTACAGAACCTGAAAGCTTCTGTTCTTGCAGAAAATTTGCAAGGCAAACACAGTCACATGCACAGCCTTCACATTTTATGGCATTTCCATGTACAACACTGATTTTGTTTGATCTGAGCACTTGCAAAGAAATGATCACATTCTAATCTCATTCATATACTTCAATGTGAAATGACAGTACTGCATGCTATCAGAAAGTAAATAAGGCCAAAGAGAAAGAAAGCTCCTTCGCTCGAGAAACGTAGGCATTCTTCTACATGTTAAAGCTAATTTAGATAAAAATTGAAACCGACATGATCCATGAGTTATTCACTACAAATTAAAGAAGCAAAAACAAAAAATCCATTTGCAAGGTTTATTTCTGCTTTCATTTCGGGTGACGTCATCGGGAAATTACATAAATGATTGTCTGCATAAAACCTGCCTCAACGATAGCAATAACAGTAGCAGCACAACAGTAGCAATGGGAAAGTGCGACATAAAAGGAAGGATTTTGTGAAGATATATTGCAATAGCTTGTAGGAATGTAGAGAGACTTGGGAGTGATTGGAGGCTAGCAGAAGGTCCATGTAATGTAGCCTTCATATTGCCATAACCCATCTCTCTGCAGCTGCAAATTGGGAGGCCAACCCACTCCCATATCATAAATGTCACTTGATGGAGAAATAATTCCCAACTTATAATTTTTAAGTGTTCCCCTCCCGGCTTGGGTGGGGAGATAGATGTCAGCGGTGCATGCAAGGCAGCAATAGTAATTTCAGAATTCTACAGAGCTAGCTCGGCCTACAATCGACCTATTGGGATTGCACAGAGAAGGGATGGCACTGAAGAAAGGACGGGGAAACAAAATTCTTTCCTTTTACACCGTCAAAAATTCCTGTTGATAAATTACAATTTCCTTGAAAGCACCCGTGAAACTGGAGAGAGGAGAAACAGAGGTCAGTTGTGAAAATGTGATGTAAGGAACATGAAGTGATGCTTTTCACGATCTTTGTGCCAAATTATGTCACTCATTAGAGTCAGCCTGTAGTAATTTATTATTTCTAGAAAAAAGCAACAAAGAAGGTAATTGCCAGACTTTTTTGAAGATTAAAATAAAAATTCTAATATAAATTTATTTAATAATCTAGTGCTTAGTTTTTTTGAGTTTTGGGTGTGGACTAAATGGCTGTGACAATGTAATGTAAGCTTGGTTTCAACTAACAGCGTACTACAAAAATCACTCATGTAAGAATCATCCGCAATTATAAATTATGGCAGCTCTATCAATCACAGTAATGAAGGAGAAATAAAACTGGCAAAGGGTGTCCTACAAAAACCTATAATTAAGTGACTATTGTTTCCCCAATGTTTTACACAACAGACTTCCATCTATTTTTTCGTCTCTCTTTCACCAAAATATCACAATCACATTATTACGATACAAAGAAATCAACAAAATTTTTAAAAACTCCTAGCGCTTCAAATGCCATAATCTGTGTTGATACCCTAGCAATGCGAAAATAACTAAAAGGTTGCATGCTTTGTGATCTTTACTCAAATTTATACTAAATACATTGAACAAAAATGATGTACAACATGAGTTGACTAATATCTTTCCAGTAAAAAATCGTCAGTATTCGTCATGTGCTTTTTTATGTCTTTTATGTTTTTTTTATGGTTTTTGTACTTGAATACAATTTCGCTACATCGCTGGACTAAACACAAATCCACATTTCAACCAGTCTATTCATAAAATTTACCGAGAACTTTTAAACAGATGGATAGTGATTAAAATTTGCATAACACCCAAAAGGGATAGACACAAAAACACTTGGGTATCAGGCCCAGAACAAGCGGTGACCCAGCGGTTGGGCCCGAGACGTTTGCGTGCAGAACGAGAATTGCCGATCTCGGGGAATGATTTGTGCATGCCCGACTTACGCAACTCCCTGTGACACAAACCTCTATTAAACCGCATACACCACACCACTGATACGGTACCTTCTGGTCAACCAAGCCAATTGAACACGATTAAAAGTTGAAAAGCTTGTCGAACAATAGAGTTCTATATGATCCCTTCTGCCTCCACAAGACCCAACGCAATATACGCAGCACTTGAGTCGGATTAATCAAGATTCAGCAGGGGTCTCACCGTACTGGCTGCTTTGGATAAGAAGAAGCTGAAAAATAGGGAGGAGGCCTGACTCTTGTGAGACCTTACATGGGTCCCATCGCATGACAGCAATGTTCCAGTGATTGTCACATGCACTGTACTACTAGCGGAGCCCTGCCGAGATGAGGGGAGCCGCGCCGCTCGTAGTTCGGCCGCCTGGGAGCATTGCGATCCCGTGTACCACTTACAGCAGATGCCCGGAGTAAATGAGAATTCACACAAGTGCAAGGCAGAATGACAGCAATCCAGATGCTCCAATGTATGCAGCAATTACTGTTGTAATTTTCTTCTTGCGACACAAATGAAAAGACTGTTTTTACAGTAATTTTTAGTCATCGTAAGAGCATTCAAAGATCGAAACAACAAGAAGAGACATAAAATCAAAAACTTTAATAACAGTTCTTCACTTCTGAACGTACATGAACTTCGACAGTTCACCACGTGGTTTTCAGTTAATAAAAGAGAAAATATGGATTTACTTAAAAGTTTAATAATTGTGACAAGTTCATGATTTATGTTAGTTGCAGCTTTACCCATGTTACACAAGCTGTGACATTCGCCTATTGAATCCGTGATGGAGAATCTATTTCACCGTCCCTAGTCCTCTAAAATTATCTTATTTGTTTATCATAATAGCAGCATCATTGTTGTATTCAAAATTTATAAATGCTAACAAAAAACATCAGGTGTAACACAATCAAATATTCATAGTGTTTTGCATGTAAAACTTTATGGCTCTTCATAAAGCAAACAATTCATCATATTTCACTCTGGAAAAATAGTGCAAAATTTGGACGATCACTAAAAAGTTAGCTCTTTCCCTTCAACATTGCACCAAAATGAAAAAGGACTGATAACGCTTTCTCTTGAAAACTGCACCAATACGAAAAAGACTAATGTACTCTGCTTTGATTTTGCAGCCATTTATTGAATGTATGAATACCAAATCAAGCCCTCCCTCACCTTGGAATTGCTATCTTACGTCTAATGTTATACGTTGTTTTGAGGATATGTCTGAATTTTGACAGAACTAAAGAGGCATGGAGAATTGCCTCTATCAGGTAACCATATTGCAGCATAAATAATTAATAAGAACCAGCGCAATGTGCTGATGATACGGGTTGCACCGTACATTGCTTTTCTAACCCAGCCTCGGTGTGCTGGACATAAATTATTGAAATACGATTACCTTTAATAAGCATGTTGTGTTAGGGACTTGGTAGACGACAAATCATGACAGGCATTTATGAAACTGTATTCACTGTTATTGTTGTTTAGTCTAATTTCCCAGTGTACATTAGTTCTATTCTTTTCTCCTGATAATATAATGCAGAGTATGAAGGGATCTATTTTGTTGATTCGTATTTGGTTCCGTTCTACGTTGCTCCAGTTTATTACAGAAACTATGAGGTTCCAACATGCTTAGTTTTTCTGGAATTTCACATCATATTTTGGACCGTTCGTTCCTGCAATTTCTCATCAACGTATTTTAACCAGTGAAAAATGCAATGTTCGCTACATGAAGGTCGAGACATTTTAGCATGCATGGATCACTGAAAGAATGGAATTCACTTCTCGAGGCTTTGATTTGTCGTAATAGGTCTAAAATGGAGTAATAATGATGGGAACTAATCCGATCACAGTCCCTAATCAGGTTTCGTCCAGATCAAATCTGGATGCAAAAATATTGACCATCTCCGCTTCGTGTTGGTGGGGGATTTGTGATCAAATAATTTGCCGTCTTGTGTTACTCCAAATTGTATGAAATCAGGAATTCTGGTATAAAATTCCATCTATTGCCAATAAATTATGTTATTATTATTGCCAATAAGTGTTGATATTGCCTGTGGATAAATTCGATTTTGTCTAAGATAATTGTCAAATCAAATTTACATTTCAGATGTGATTTAAGCGGTGAATGGTAAAAGTATGAAATATATCTTTTCAATATAAACAAAAGTGGTGTCGGCCATAAATAATAGAAGCCTAAAATACAGCGAATGTCATGCACTGAATGTGACTTATTGTTTTACATCCTAAAACAACAATGCATTTTAGTCCAGCTCAAAACTACAGACGAATAGAAAAACATTAATGCGAACGATTAATCGTAACCTAGGGCCAGCAGCACTCGTTAAGTTAGGATCCATGCACCTTTGTGCCGCACCGGAAACCGCTAGAAGTCAATGGTTGTGCCATTGTAATTCGCGACAGCCCCGTTCTGGATAACTTCGTCGCTATTCCTGTCGGCCATTTGGAAGGCAAATTGCACAGTAAAAAGATGATTAATGAGGCCTTCACTATGTACCAGGGATCGGCTAATCCCGTTTTCACTGTAGTGTATTGACTGCAGGCATTTTTCTACATTTGCAGATAGAAATCGGTTGTTGTGCAGGTGAAGGTGTGTCAGTCAGGTAGAACACAGGCCTCGTTACTTCACTGTATAGGAGTGGATTCAATTGCCTATTTGTTCATTACCCATCAAAATATGTCACTAAAACACGTTGGTATTTTCAAAAATAACAACCATTCGGAGAAAACTCACAAAACTGGTGTTGAGCTTCAATTTCTGACTGAACATTTTTGAGTTAATGTCACGGTTTCAGAAATGGTATCTTTGTACAATTTTCAAGTAGAATAATGTACTGAAATAGACCTGAAGTAGCGAGGGCACCTGGACATAATCATTATCATTGTAAAATTACAATGAGTGTTGTTTTTCCTCCTGTTACGTTTCAGCTGCTAATGTGCTCTGATTGTTATTATCGTTGGCAACATGGCTGGTCCATGGCTGCTTGTTCTGGAATATTACCCATTTGACTACAATACACTTTGGCTTTACATCAATCTCTAAAACTGCCAACAATATTAAATTCACATGAACAATTAAAGATTTGCTGAGAAGTATCACTTGAAACTACTTTTGTACATTTCATATTTTAGATGATGTTGTTTTGCTGTCCCGTGTTTTCATATTTCAAATATTTAAGGTGTACATTTGAACAAAGATCAAAAACCCTTTTACAATATCTTGGCAACTAAACAACTTCCTTTTCTTTCAAGTTAGTATGTAAAACTGCCAAATAGTTTGCTTTTCAATTGCTACCAAGAATAAGAAATTTTGAAGTCACTCCAAATTGCATTCCAAGTTTTCTTGAATTGATAAAAATCTTAAAGCAGAAAAAGAGGCCGACTCTGAAGTGACAGGAAACTTTCATCTGTTCTCTAATATGTGATGAAAAACTCAAGGTTAAACACACTGACTACTTCCTCAATATTTGAAAACAAAAGGGTAAAGCTTATGATCCAGGACACAAGAAACTAAAACTCATCACGAAGATTCTGAGGTCAAAAATTTAGCTTCTGAAAGGTGTGACATGCTTAATTATTTTAGTCAAATGAAGATACGCACCTTAAAAAGCAGCCGTTGTGAAAGAAATGAAAGCCGTTTGTTGTAAAATATCCACTGTGCAGTCGTTGAAACGAAGGTGCCACAGCTGAGAGTACCCAACATGGCTACCAACTGATGTGATGCGAAGAAAACTAAGGTGAACATGAAACTACTGACACAGCTAAAGGTGATTGTGAGGATCTCACCGCATTCCCAAAAGTGAAATTCAAAGAACACGAATGTGAACGAAAAGAAGTGTCTGTCGCAGAGAACCATCCACGCAATAATGCAGGTTAGATGGAAACACACAACTGAAAGCCCTTGACTCCTAATCGCAATTGACTAAAATCTACCAAGCCCCTAAGTTTAGGTTGTAGCTTGATTGCATGCAACATGCAAAGCAAAAGTGATTCCCATTCTCACACAACACTCTTATACAGAATTAATTAACAACATAAACAAACTTGGCCAAGAAGTTGCGTGTAAGCATGCCGAAAACAACTTTGGGATGGTGACATATTTTTCACCTAACCCCGCCGTCGTTGATCAACCAGGAACCTTGGTGTTCCTCTCAATGCATTGGCGGCTCAATAAGCATTCACTATTACGTATATTATACACGACAATTTCCTAGCAAATTGAACCTTAATAGCCTAAGACTTAATGGATGATCTGCTGTCACAGTTGTAATGAGGCCCACATATTACAACCAAGACGACAGTGAAATGAAGTAATATGGATATTTACTGTAGACATGCCATTTTGTCTTTTGTGATTCTGGCACTGGTGTCAATAGATATTCTTTCTGTCTGTGCCAAGAACTGGAAAAGACAGATCAAAGGTGGACCATGATTTATCTGGGTGTGTGCGTAGACTTCAACAAAGGTTACTGCAAATGAACTTTTCATTACACCTTTCCCTAGACCTTCATAAAATATATATGCTAGGGAAGTCACTTATTTGGACTGGTCCTCCCCACCATTCGATGGCATGTATTCTGAGAATAATCCCAGTGGAAATTTTCAGCATTTCTCTGATTACAACATAAACATTCTCCATACCGGGAGAATGAAAGAAATAATACACTCAGAAGGAATTCATGGAAGCTGCAGCAATTATAAACAATGGCAAAAAGCGCAGCACTGAATGGGTGCTACTCCTTTAGAGGATAATGGTTTTATTGGTTTGTGTCAGGCATCGATTCGTTTTGACATGGCTCTCATTTCATAATTGAGTGAGAGCTGAAAAGAATGTGGGGCTGACTCAAGTTTTTGTCATATTGATGGATTTCTTCAATAGCCACTATCCACTAAAGCCAGCTTGGACAGAGAACTGACTTGGCAGACCCCTGAACCCATTCCTATCAAGATTTATAAGAACAAAGCACATTTTCGCATGTCAGCTGACAGCAACTTTCCTCAAACCATTTTGACCACTTCAATTTCCCGACCCCCAAATCACAAGACTCCAATTGAGCAGGCTATAGATCAGAAAAGCAGCACAATCAGCAGCACACAGAACCAACAGTGAAAAAGTCCTGGGTATATCCAGCAGACAATCATATTAGAGATGTGTGTTAGAAGGCCATGATTCATTATCAGCACGTAATTAGCTCTACTTTATTCTGATGGCTAGATGGACACAAAGTAAATTGGCCCATGTCCTACTGTCCAGTTTAGCCTTTCTTTCCTTGATTCGGGATAAATTATTGTCTCTTGGTTTGGAAATTTCCAAAACGTGCACCAACCAATCATTCCTGTGCGTGTCGATAAATTTGATCACTTGCATATTTCAGAAGACCATATTCTCAACGTGTGAACATCTAGTGAGACTGTTTTTGACAGTGCTTAGCACATCACCTAGTGCTGGATTGTTCCTTTCATCAAATTCAGGTGAGCTCAGTCTCCCAATGTGTTCACCTCTAATAAACGATGTCCATTTTGCTGTGGAAGCCAGATGTGGCTCTGTAGCCTTGAAAGTGGAGAGCTACATATAACAAGCATTTGGTTAATTGAATTAAGCAGCTAAGTGAAACAAAGAGATGATGTTTAAGTGGAGGTATAGACTTTCCTAGATCATCATTTCCCTAGCAAAGTCCTTGTGTTGCAGACGAGGGCTAAATTACCACCCACCTGAGACCACACACAAGCTGCAGTTATCTGAGACAATGCATGTATCTCCTTCAGGTTTCTTTGTGAAAAATGATCATTATTTTTACATCACTATAGTAAACAATGGTAATAAATATGAACACAATACGGTTAATTTGTATTCATGATGAGAGGTAACTATGGGATCATTATCAGTAGTACATCTTGCCTCGGAACAAAAACCTGCTAAAGGCGTTTTATTGTTTTCGGGTGAAATGTATTTGATATATTCACAGAATGTACTCACTTTCCGAAATCATATATTTTCCTTTCAAAATATTCCCAAACCATAAAGTATCTTGCAAGATGCAGGTTGTCTCATCCTTGGACATTACAAATTAAGGCAAATACCAAACTAGGTTAATGTCCGAGACATTCAGTAATTGTTTGAAATGCACAATAAAATAATTTTAACTCCAAGCCAGAAAATTTACAGATAGTTGTTAAGTTTTACCGAAGTCATAAACTGTAGAAAATACCATATGTTTGTAGTGTTTGGCAACTTTGATGTCTACTGGGCGTAAAATTTAGGCTTATCCAGTAAACTGGTCATTGGCTAAATTCGTAAGCTTGGAATGAATGACACCATGGGATTGAAGTGATGAGGAAAGGTAAATGAAAAAGGCAGCGGTGCTTTGTAGTGGGTTTTAGTGTCATAAACTATCGCAGGATCTTATTCTTTGGATGTAATGAGGGGAACATGTCTAATGTGCCATGTAACAATTTCCTTTCGAATTTGATGTTTCTTTCCTGGCACCTGGCTTGAATGTTCTTTTCCTCAGCGAAGGGTAGGCGCATCTTGAACACTTTAAAAACATCTACCCTTTCATGTAATTCAATTATGGCCGGGTTTATTAAATTTACATATGGTTTGGTGATTGGTAAATGCTGAAAGAAAACCAGACCTCTCATCGGGAAATCTTAACGCAAACTAACAAGGAAAGTAATGCCTTTAAGATGTAATTTTCCACATAAAACATGGCCCTTCAGAAAGGCAAAGGTTTTGATTTAAGGAGTATGGTAAACATTACATTGAATCAAGTGCCTTTGGCCCACTTCATATCTCCTTATGTACCAACTTGTTCAGAAGCTTTGTTCATTTTCTACCTCACTTAGGACACAAAGGCTTCATCTGCTTTCGCCCCTCCTCACTAATTTGCCCCCATAAGGTTGAATTGATCAAATATTGCAGCGGCAAAAGGACTTACTGTGCAGTCTACAAAAGGCTTATACAATGCTGGATGTGGAACATTGCGTATGAAGAATACCAAACATCCAGCATCACTTGGGTACAGAGCAATCGAGACGAATTGCTCAATACTGGTGCACAGTGCAGTGGTAACAAAAAACATGCAGTCATTGACAGCAATGAAAGCCATACAGTTGAGAGGATAAATATAATAGCCGTCACCAATATATCACACTTCTCTATGGACCAACGAGCCTTCACTCTCAGCTCTTTATTAAATTAAAATCTTTTCAGTTTTACTTTATTGAAGTGGTACATACATTGGCTTTCTATCTGTCACAAAATCCACTCGTATGTTGCTTTGCTTTTCCTTAATTTCAATACTATTTATCTTTATCGATTCATTCAACTTGAGACCTGGCACAGTTGACACTTTTCATTTACTAGTCTTATCAGTTGATCTGGTTATCCCTACACCTGAACATATCAATAAGTGACCCATTGATGACTGTCAAAATTGGAATTTAATTAAATTCAATTATGTGATTGGAGAAGCAGACTGTTGGCCAGGAGAACTAAGACGGGCAAGTACTGATGGTTATCGCCACATCTGTATACCAAAACGGTAATAAAAAAGACTACAATTGGCCAATTTATGCGGGAAATAAAGACACAGATTGCAACATGTTCATGTTTATTTCAAAACAAAGCACTGCATTGAAAGACACTAAAGAAATGTACATGGACTAAAACATATTATTTTGTTACCATGTTTATGCGATGAAAAAAGCCCCGAAAAGCCCATATTGTCTTATCACACTAAAATGTCGAGGACGTAATTAATGTTAAAATCAATGCAAACGAAGCAAGATAAGTAATTAATGCTTAATATGACATACATATTGTCCACCATAATGAGACTACAATGAAAATTTTCAAAATGCAAGGTCTAATTCTTTGAAGAACAACAAGAGACTTCAACTGACTTAACCATATTTCAATCTGCTTCACTAGTAACAGATCGACATTACAAATTTGATTGCACATGTTCAGGAGATTTAATTCCCTTCCAGATATGAATGGAAAGAAAACTGCTGTTACATTACTGTATGAGTAGACCTATTCGAGAAATGACAAGTAGCTTTTACTTTTATCTAGGTCAAGTCCCGTGCAGATGATGCAGAGCGACAATTTCAAGAACTATCGAAATTTTGTACAGGTGCAATGGAAGCGCTAACTACATGGTCGGCGGTTCTCTCGAATAACGCGTTTAGCATATTCTTTTCTACTATGGACCCAGTATCACATTGCATTGACGTTGTATAATTATAATTAAATCACTAGTCATTATCAGCTTTGGAAATATCTCTTGTCTGACTGACAAACAAGGTTTATGTTTAAGGATGTGGACATGTCGCTTGTCAAACTGATGATTTATGTCCATGTACCACTGAGCTATTTAGCAAGAGATCTCCAGTCTGCTTGATAGGTTGCAGGTCTGAACAGCAGTGACACCACCAGTACCGGATGATGGATTGCCTCCTGATATCGTCACTCTTAATGCCCAAATAATTCAAATGTATGCCGCATTCCACAAACCTTTTCCCCATTTGGCCTCGTGGAACTCAAATAAAAACAATCCCCATGACCAATGCTGCCCCAAACAATAATTTACCAGAAACATTGATACATGCGTGCAATCATTTGGTACAGGGTCAAGGTAGTTTGCTGCACCGCAACAAATAATCAAAGGGTGTGTTTGTACACATCTAGACTAGATGCATCTATACAAAGGATAATGGCAGCAATATATCAACGTTTTACCTACTCCCGTATCTGCAGTGGAAGAGAGAACTACAACGGTTCCATACCAGCTCAACATATGGCAGTTATGCCCATCTTCTACTTTTCAAAATACGGTTACGAAAATAGACGCGTCAAAAAAGGTTGGTGAAGTGTCATCAGGCGAACAAATATGTCTGCTGTGATTTGAAAAACTGAACATAAATTTAGTTGTCCATCATTTTACTTTACTATGGATGTTGAAAATGCTGTGACCCATACGTTTGCACAGCATTGTGCCATTTTTACGGCGGTGCAATAACAATAATAAATTCCTTGTTTGTAAAAGGACCTACCCAGAAAAGGTAAATTTTATTGACCTTTGTAATGATATTCAGCAGTGTATACAAATCGTAGCTTACACTACTAAACGTAGAGAGTAACAATATGAAGAGACAACATTTTTTACTGTTACTGTGACATGTAGTTATGTGACATGTCCGCAGGCAAGTAATGCTTGAGCCATCGACACCCTGCCTTCAGCAATCCAGCATCCAACACACCTCAATAGCAATGTCAAAAATCAAACATCACAACTACAATACATCAATATTTTAACAGAGATAACCACTACTGTTGCTATTAAGAATAACATGTCCTGTTTGGTTTTCATAGATTTTTCCAGATCCTCTGTCCATGACCTATATTCACCTGTATTGGATGCTGAATCGTTACTTTATGAAAACGTATCCAGGACTGGCAGTTTTAGCAACAGGGTTAATGTGAATTTCTTCTGAGATGTGAAATGTATAACATTGTCAGCCAAATTTTGCACATAAATAAGGGCAAGGTTTTCTGTGTTCTACATGCAGATTTCAAGAGTATGCCAAAAAGCTTCAGAGTAGGGTCATCCCCTTGCAGATAGTTTGAACGCATTCCAACTACAATTAACTACCAGTGATTATGATGTGCTTTATGATTTCTTGGCATCTGCTAAATCTCTTGATACCTGTTCAAGTTCTACAAATGTCACAAACAACTTATGAATGGTTTGCTACCAGTATCAATATCAGTACTTTACGTCACACATGAAGATTAAATCGTCTCTAAAGCCAGTTTCTGCACCTTCAATAAATAGTCCTTCTTGTTCATACCAAAAATGTGTTCCTGTAGCCAAACGATTGTTTTGGATAAGTTTTCAACGCGATTCCACAACAACATACGTCTTTGATGCTTCAGACCGGCGTATTAATAAGAGTATTTTTCCCTCTTCTATTTCAATTTCTTGGCTGTGGTATCTCCTTTAATTTGTTACCTTTGAGTAAATTGGAAGTGTACCAGATGAAAGAAGCCTGTTGCACAAAAACTTGCTTTGGCGGGGCTAAGTTGAAACTTCTTTGGTCATATTTGGAAGAAGCAAATAACGCATTGTGCCACAATGTTGGCACATGTGCTTAAGAAAAGAATAGGGTATTACTCCCTCATAAAAGGCAAAAGCTGGCAACAGGGGATTGCAACTACAAGTTAGCCATGCCAAGTAGTAATAATGCGTTAAAAAGCAAATGCAGGTATCCACCCTTTTCTTCGCTGCTCTGAATGAGCCTGTGGCTTGCATAGAATTTTATACCACATTTATCTAAATAAAAGGTTCGCACTGCTGAGTGAAAATAGTGTTTTGGTACAAGAAATGATTTGCATATACTAGGAAATTCAACTTAAAATTGATCAAATTTGTCCAAAGACTTTTACTGAATGGCTCTGCAGTGCATCTACTTTTGAAATGATAAGAACAACTACGCACAATCTCCCTTTGACAATGATGGTTACATTCTCAAGTTTCTACCGAAAACAAATTAGGGAAACATTATTACGGAATCTGCATAAATTCATTTCTTGTTCATATTTTCCATGTAAGCACAGCTTGTTGTAAATCAGACTTTCAAATCGGAATAAATGAGATTTGAGTGGAATAGAAAATGTACAATAATGTCTGCTGCATGAGTATATTGCTTTGATTAGGAACCTACAATCGCCTTGTTACCAATCCGATTAGTCATATTAATTTTCCGTAATCAATCCCATTGGTGAGAGATAATGTTTAGGATCCACCAGTCACAAGCTGTGAAAACCACTGGTTCCAGCTACATTAGAGAAACATCATTCCACTTAAGTACCGATGGAGTCTTTCGGCCAACTTTCTGAAAAAGTGTCCTGAAATATTTGTATGGTGATATATTTTTCCCACGTCCATTCTTTTTCATAATAAGACAATGTAACAAACTTTATTTCATAAATGCAGAATAAAAAATCAACCCTTGTCACCATCATGAGAATAGTTCTAGTTTATTTTCCTATTGCAATGTAATAAACATCTAACAAGACACCTTTGAGGTTCCCCGGTTATTTTAAGCTTTCGGTTTTTGATCTCTGTGAAATAACATTAACATAACAATAAGCTGACTACCGACTTATCTGGATAAAATATTTAATATTCATATGTCTGGCCAAAGATGGAATACGTTGCCAATCCTATTAACATGCATAATTGCGTAATTACTGGGGCAGTAAAAAGCTTCCGGAAGATGATTATTGGGAATGTATCCCTCTTAAATTCTGTTTTCAATATCAATGAAAAAGGATACGCCTTGAAATCAGACAATCAATTTCTGGGTTAGTCGTGCCTCATAAAAAAATTTAACTTGAGATAAATGGCAAAACTTTCACCAAGTTCATTCAACAAATACCTCCAAAAAAGGTTGCTGTTGAATTTTTAACAACAAAAAGAGGGTTGCACCTGGCCCAGGGAGGGAGTCCACACTTGATACTGCGGTTACGTTGACCATATTGGCCTCGCAGCAGAAAATGGGTAGGTTATCAGAAGCAAGAGGTCTGAAGTGGAAACCAATGTGACAAGATCACCAAAATACTATCAGCAGGGAGTGTGAACACAAATTACGATAAGTAGTGTAATTTTTAAATGTCCATTACATCATCAGCTTTTAAGACAACTTCACAGGATCAGGTAACTGTTCGATCAGGTTTTTTTTTTAAATTTGAACTTGCAGGCAAGATTTGGTTGTTCGGGTACTCCTTTTCTTAATGTCGTTTGACAATTAGGTGACATGTACAGCTCTACGACGAAGAGCCCCTTGGTATGAGCCAATCTATCTTGACCAATTAGAAGGTTCGTCGGTACCACATAAGTTCATCTGGCAAGAAAATTTCTGGCTCCTAATGACTGCAGGGGTGAGAACAAAAACGACACAAAACACATCTGACCCTCACACACAAGAAAGGCAGCAAGTTATAGTGACCATCACTCTTGCTGCACGCAAGCCTCCTGTCCCCGCCAGCCAGGGGAGCACGACACTTAACAAAGCAGTTAATGGAAGCTGATCATAGGGCCATTAGAACCACTGACGACACGGAACATTCCATTGTTTTGTACATTCAAAGCAAAAGTCCACCATTGTTTTCAGTTTAGGCAAGGGTCAGCTGGCTCCAGGTCACATTCTTTCTTGTATCTGTGAAATTTCACAAAAGATTCATTTCTCAAGTATTATGCAGCATCCCAAGTCCTGTTGGGAGTTTATGAGATTTTCCATCTTCAACTGTCCCCCCTTATGTTTGACTTTAATATTTTTTTGTGCTTAGACAATAGGTCTTTTAGGCAAATGGGCTTTAAGGGAAAGAGTTATCCCTGTGGAACCATTCCCAATGCTGCGACCATTGACACTTAATGTGCTATCACCATGTCTCATCTTACTCCAGATGAGTCTTTATCGTCACTTAGTAGTGACAGGAAACGTGCCCCCGTGTCATACAACATTGTCACCTGTCCTCCTCTGTTGTCTTAACAACCTGTCTAAAAACACTCTTGTGAAAATGACAATAACGTACCCCATGACCATAGTTCACCAGACATTATATCTCTCTGGATATCTTAATATGAGCTATCAAAGGAGTTAATGTGCCCTCTCTGCTTGTACTTTTCCGGACGCAGCGGATGCCACTGGATACTGTAATAGCTTCTTTCGTGACAATTTTAGGTTATATCATTACATATAATCAGCTTCGATAATGGTTTAACAATTCTAATTGTTTCAGACTTCTGAAATTTATCTGACACATTTTGTGTTTTGTTCGTTAGAATGTTGACGTCATTACTCAAGCCCTAGAGATCACCTTTTGCTATTACCTTCCGTGTTATATACGTAGGCGGTACAACAAAGGTTGTGCTTGAGTAAACAGAGATGCTTTAACACTGAAACTGACCACATCTACTACCTCTTTTCTGAATACGAGTTCCTCTGGTAAAAAATCAACCGACTGTATTACTATCAATATAACATTTCAATCAATTGTCTCAGATCCATTTCAGCAGATTCAAACTGGCTCCATTACTCAAAGCAACGTTTGATATGTGAACCAGACTGGTCTAACGGTTCACTGTTTTCAATGACTGTATGTTTGAAGGTGATATTATTGTACATGTCATTCAGTGACATTTATTCTGCTCAGAAGGGTCTTCGTCAGCCTTTGTTCTTGGTAATGATGATATACTAATTGACAATTTAGACAAACGAACACACAATGTGAGGTATAATATGCCAAATTCAGCTTTGATCTCATTACGAAATGACATCTAAACATCATGAGCGTAGTGAATTCGTCAAATAAATGAAAATTCGCCGCAGTTCCTAGCCGTCGGCAAAACAAATGCTCTGAAAAATTAAATGCTTTTTCAACGCATTGTACGGAGTGGTTTATGATTTTTTAACTGTACCAATAAATAAACCATTATTTTTAATTGAGATGTGGGAAATTTTCACAACTCCAAGCTGGCAAGTGACCCACATTAAAAACTATCAGTTGAAAATGATAGGGTTCAAAACTCCCATTTTGCTACGCTTGTCAGTGAACGAGCCACGCTCTACTAAACCCCATACGCCATCAAAATAAACCCTTCTTCCCAATGACAAAATAATTATTTCATAACAATAACAGTCCATATAGTGCACAAAAATCATCATTTCAATACACTTCCAAAAGGAAAGCTTTTGTCGCATTTCTATCCAACAATTTCATATGACTGCTTCCTTCACTTGGTTCCCAGCCGCTTGTCGCCTTTGAATCTTGATCTACCAACCAGAAGTAACTTGGTATTGAAGGAAATTAGATCTTTACCAACTGATCATCTAACTGTGCAATCGCTCTTTAGAAGTCTCCCTTTTCTCAAACCACAACACAGGTCAACCCTTTAAACTAAATTACAGTAATTACAGAACAAAGTATTTGCACAATTATTTAATAATCATCACTATTATTATTTACAGCATTAATCCATCAGTGTTTCCTATTAAATCAACTGTCCATTTCAAGGCACAATAGAACCTCTGACCAATGCCATAAATTGATTAAAATCGCACAAATCTTGCGACATTTAGTGAAGCAGTGAACAAGACGAAGCTACAGAAACTAATTACCAAAGCTGCCCACTGGTCACCAAGGGACCGGACACTAACACCTAACATGGCCACTAATCCTGGGGAAATTGGCTGCTCGGCTTGTTAAAATCTGATTTGAGCTCATCCCCTGTGTTGTTGGGTCCATTGTATTAATTCCCGTCTAGTTGTTAATAGACTGGAGAAATATGTTTGAAACTGCTTAAGGCTAACCATGGATATCATTACATCCTTAAAATCATTACCCTTGAGAAGATATTGTCAAAACAAAAGGAAACATTGTTTAAAAGCAACACAAACAAGGACCTGATGAAGCGTAAATCAAGACGTAGAAAAGAACACTGAAGACGTCTCTTTGTGACCCTTCCAGGATTCTAGAGCCACCCACTTGGATCGAAAACAGATAGATGGGAAACCTTCATTAGGCAACCATCCTGTTCTCAGTCAAACTCCTTCACACTTAATGGTTAGGTCCATGTTTCCAATAGGGCAGCACCAAGATTTACTCGACAGGCCTATCTGTCTCTGTCACATATATATTTATTTGGAATCCGTTTTATTTCTTTGAACTACCATGTCTATTGGCGCTGTTGACGAGCGCATCAAATAAATTCTATTTATGGGATGCAGCTTTCTGAAAGGTTTGAATTTTACAGAAAAGTTATATCATCAAACACCTTTTCAATTACACAAATGGATTAAATCAAGTGCAAGGGTATCAAAAAAGGTAAGGCCATGCCTTGTATGGAGAGGGAAACAACTGAATACCTGCTTACAGATAACTAAAACCTTGTATCATTCACATCAACCCTACGAAATTGCTCTATTACAGCATCACTGATCAATGGACTAATGTGGCGGAAAATTTCTTAAAGAAAAGCTCAACATGGACACTAATATCCCCTACCCACCCAATCCTTTGTACGTACTTTTACAACTGATATTTAACAATGTTCTTCTCCCATTGTACAATTCATCTTTTATTGTATGTTTAAAGTTGTCCGTATGGCATCACATCTATCCCATATGGAGATGTATTTAACGGTTGTGATGCTGAAAGCCTGGCATAATGGTAGGACTGCGCTTCTCAGTTGTCCCTTTCTCCGAACCCCCGCCAAGCAAGAGTCCAAACACTTCTCCCATTTTGCACCTTTCTTTGGTCTCACATAGAAATGAAACTTCAGTCCCAGCTGACATTAACCTTTCTACTTAGTTCTTCACAGACAAAGACTTTCAGTAACCCTTTTCAGTATTACACGATATGTGGAATATAACTATTATTTAAAACAGGCACTAAAAAGTTTCGTGAATAGCAATGCAATTATCATGAGCCGCTGGAGTGAAGAATATGACTTAAGGCTGTTTTCCACCAGAAACCCTAACCAGACTCATTGACACAGTATTTGAGTCGTGATGGTAAAATCCAAATGTGTAGCTATTTTAATAGCCGTTACGAGTGTGTCAAAACTTAAAACAAAATTTATTCCATGCACATAGCCGAAGTAAATGCCGATTTTACGTAGCATAGATGAATACCGGCACACTTTGTCATCCTTTGAAGCATTTTACTACGCGGGAGGTAAACAATAAGTCCCCTAAAATTGACTCATAATCTTCAAATAGCTTCGTAATCATAAGCTTATTACCTTGCAATTTTCAAGGTATTAAATTAGCCTAACTAATTCTGGATGATTAGGTAAGTCATGTCATAATTGGGTGAAATGGTTTGAGAGTAAATGTGTTGGGGTCTGGTGAAGGTACTTTAGACACATTTCTCTTTGTACCTGAATAACTTCAAAGTTAACACCTTACTGTGCATTTTGTCATCCCCTTACAAGACGTAGTAAACCACACTAATATTTACCAGTTAGTTGATTTGTAAACGCATTTATTTGTAGCTAAAGCCTTGTCTCGGGATACTGTGAAGTGTCGCATTAGCCAACAACTCGCTTCTATCAGTATCCGCTCTGTGAGCAACATTTTGCGCCCCTGTTTTGGAAAAGAAAATCCACTTACCTTGAAAGTACGATTTGGTTCTTAGGTAGCTGACTCCCAGTCGGAGAATAGACAATCTATCTAGTCTGGAGATAACGCTCTGCTCAAATGGTAACAGGGAAGCGAGGTGGTCGAGTTCGCCATTCAACCGGAGTCTGTGGCGCTTACTCGGGTTTGACTTCGGTGGATCCTTCATCTCCTGCTTCACATTGCTAATAATAAAAGAAATTAAAGGAAAAGTTATTCAATATCACGGCAGGAAATACGGCAACAAATAATTCTAGATTTTCTACTGTATCTTTTTTGAATACAACGATTACAACGTTTTTATACTGAATGAGTCTGAGCGAAATCTCAGGATGACGTGCAGTCCGCTGGTGTCCATTAAGTTCAAATTTGACTTTACACATACTAACCCTGGTTAAATTAGACTTTGGAATAGTTAGCTGTACATGAAATCCATGAAATGTTAATAAGAGCTATCAAGATTTATGTGAAACACATAATCCGGAGTTGATATATCCGATGGATCACAAAAACATCCTTTAAGAACTTTGCCAACACTGTGACATTTATGTCTAAGACAATGGTTTGCATGTAGCCTGTGTGACTAGTTAACTAAACAGTCCATAATGACACAGACGAGGAGACCTGAAGGAGAGCTTTAGTACTTGTCCAATGTCTGTCAAGGTGTACACATCCCTTGCCCATCAAACACTACCTATCTATGCACCAGGACAGCCGAATGACAGCTATATTAATGCCTCTTCATTTTCCCACAAACAGCCAGGACTGTATGAAACCAATGACCATAGGAGCCAACAAATGACAATTTCAGATCCAGATCTTTGATAATAATTGTAATCCGCTGATTTATCTGTTGTAGTTAAAACAATGATTTTGATGCAAATGGGTCCAAACTAACAGAACTCACATTTCACTTTAATTACTCAATTATCAACAACAACAAAACGTTTTACGAGCTTATCGACTCTCGAAAACCACGTTATTGACAGCTGGTAGCATTACCTAGTGCACTGTATTCGTAAGGTTGTATTTGTTCCAGTAGATTATGTTGTAATAACGAAATAGAAATCCATACAGAGACACATTTGTTGTGTATTAACCGACCAGATCACGCAGACTCTTTTTGTTCGTATTTACTCCACCTCACGATAAGCTGCACAAAGCCGTCAAATAGTGGTATTTCACGTAAGGCTCTATTGTCTGCCAGTAGCCAAGACAAGAAAAGATTCAGAATGCCTTGAATCTAGAATCCATTCACTTGGTATTATCTTGGAGTTAATCTTCTATCAAGGATATAAGCAACTACTGCAAAGCCCACAAGTTTAATTAATGAAGCGCCTTTCTTGGGCCCAATGGGATTGAGCTGTGTCTACCAACACCGAATACTGTACTAGACCCTGGTCACGATTAACTTGAGGGTCTGGGTGATATTAAATAGAGTTTTTAATTAAAGTCCGTCGCTCTCTATGGATGGGCCTCCAGAGGAGCCAGTTGATCATTGGAGAGTAGACCATCAAGTTATAATGTACTTTCCTGTGGAGCTGTTCCACTAACTCTCATCAAGGTGTTTCCAGGCCAACAAGGAAACCTACCGAACTCTTAACGACCATACAATGGTCACTTCTACAGTATTACAAAAGGGATAACTGTTCTGAAACTTAAACTAACTCCCAAAGCATACTGTGACTGAAGTACTGTTATTAACTTTTACACCTGTGAACATTTTTTTCAATTAGAATGGTGTAGGCAAAATGTCAGTTACTATCTCTAACTTGCTTCAAATCTGCATACGATTTCTGAATATATATAATTTTTCAGAGCTTGACCTGTAGTGAAGTCAAAATAATTAAATCATAATTCTGTATGTGAAGACAACGAAGAAAGGTCAAAGTTATGTGTACGAATTGTAATAACTTGCTTTATTCGAATGATTACTTTATGAACAATAATTCGAAATGGCTGACTAAAAATTATATCGAGCAGTTCAGATTGTCATTTTTATTTAAAAGTAAATTAAATTAGAATTTTCACGTAATTCATAATA
Organism: Haplosyllis leylae; assembly: GCA_038406175.1. NCBI lineage: Eukaryota > Metazoa > Annelida > Polychaeta > Phyllodocida > Syllidae > Haplosyllis > Haplosyllis leylae. The sequence continues at coordinate 33,507 of JBCAUG010332835.1, read as the reverse complement.
TGTCACAGATGTTCTTCAATTAAAATTTTAATGAAATTCTCAGAAAAGATCATATGAAAACCAAAAACAACTGCCAATATTATCGCTTACTCTATCAGACACACTCATAACACAAAATAATGCCCCTTACAAATCCCGAACAAGTGTTCAACAAAAGGATTCGTCGCAATGTTCTGCTTTTCAGAAATAACTCGCTTTATTACAAGATATTGCGGGTGGAATATGCAGACATATAGATATGTAAATAGACCACATCAATAGCAGAATCACATCTACAGCAAAACAAATGGAAGAGCTATAAGTGAGTAACATGACAATAGTTAATGTGTTGAGTTGAAGTCTTTATTGTACAATATGGCTGGCTGCCCAGGGATGGGAATATCTCACGCAGAAATCAAAAGCTAAGACTCGACAACATTAACCAGACATCATCTAACATTCAATTCATCTTTGCATGCAACAAGCTGTCAATATTGGTTTTTGGTAAAGTCTCATCAATAGATATATGCTGATTCATTTTTTATCTGCTGCCACTCCTAAATAAGGAGGCAAATCAACTGCATCCACATCTACCATTTCCAGAAACCAATAGTCTCTCGCAGCAATTGGTGGAAATTTCAATCGATGTTTAAAATTTGAGGACTATATTTTCTAAAATTGATTTGTACTAGTATTTGCAAAAATAAAATGTGCAAAGATTTAGAAAGATTACCTTGGTGCAACCTGACTTGCAAACTGACAGGAACTGAAAGGTCCTGCTGTATTCTGAGAAATTCCTGCGTGAACCACCATCACAATCCACTGTCCACTAAGTTCTGCCACTCCCACTTAAATACGAACTGCAGAAAGGTATATCCAACCAGCAATGTTTCCAGTAAAGATTCCAAGAACAGCACTGAGACTAAGTCCGCGTTGTATGAACTTTTATCTTTGGAGTCAATGCCTTAAGACTAATCCCTCTACGACTGGACACCGACGTGTTAGCAAGTCAATGCGCTCGCCCTTTGCCTTTAGGGTCCCGAGGTCCAGCGTGTGGTACAATACAACCAACCAGAAAGATTCCACAGTTATATCTGATCACACAATTGCATACACCAATGAAAGTACTTCAGAAGCTTCACTTGATTAAAACATTCTTCAGTAACATCTTGACGAAAACTAAGTATGATTTAAAGTGGGGTTTGATGGAGGTATCCCATTGCGTACTGAGCCAAAAGAGTGGCATTCATCATGTAATGACTCGGACATTGGGCCCTCATGGATAATGAGCGAACTATTGCTTCATACATAAAGGTGAGTGACTTGATGGTCTGCAGGGGGTTCCTAATATGTACATCAGCCCCCTGGGGCTACTGTGACAATATCTTAGAAACGGTCCTTCAATGCTTTCCTCTGACTGGACCACCAATTACTGGTGTTTTATCAACAACCAGCGGGAACCTCGACTCATTCTCCAATCACCAAGAAGGCCTTCTCACCTACTAAAGTCCATTTACGGCAATTTATTACGAGCAGTGATGGTAACATTTCAGACCCTTGTCGTCTTGATAAAACCTCCATCATATGGTGAAAGGTGCAACACCATCTTCCGCAATGTATTTTTCAAGTAACCATTGCTTATATTTGAAGAAATTTGACAAGTTTCCGGTGCCTTCTTAGCTTCAACAATAAGATCATTGCTTGACCTTGTCACATGTACAAAAAGAACCTCAACACTTGAGAGAAATAAAATGCTACCTCCATGAGGGTTTTTGCCCCGTATCCATTTCAACTAGTTGTGCTTGGCTTCTTGATTAAATTCTTACCTGCCATTTGTAGTTGACAACCTTATCTTGTTGGGCTCAAATAGCTACCTAAATAAGGGAAGGAACCAACTACATAAGCTCTTAGTCATTCATTTCAATTTATATTTACCGCTAGTCTAGGCTTTTTAAATAATTTTATCTGATGCAGAAATCAATAAACACCTATATCATTGTTGAGGTGACACTGATTTAGGATATTCAAGGGGTTTCTCTTCATCAAATTTGTCGGGGTTATTGTGCATTTTTTACACCTTCACAAGTTTAAAATACGAATTAAAGATGGTCAGCCCAAGACATCTTTATCCAAACGTTCCACTCTGCCACCTCGTGTGAAAGCAACCTAACATTGACGGTAGCCAACATCATTATTTTGACCTTTAATTGAATTAAAATCAACTTCAGTGCGTGGGATCTGCGGTATATCCGCTATTCTTTAGATTCCCCATGGGAACTTTCGCTAAAACGTACCCAATCTTTGCCATTGGAGTAAAATGCATTAACCGTTTGACAAACTTCAAGCTGCCACAACTGATGGTTAGTGCTTTATGGCAGAAATCTCCACTGCTCTATCAATCTCTGCATTAATGACTGTGAAATTATAGCGCAATCTAATTTGCGCCATTTGATTAGTCGAAGTGGGATTGGTGTTTGAAGCAGTTAGTGTCAGCCCTACAGCAGCTTACTTACATCTTCCTGGAGTCTTTCCGGCACGCTTATTTGTACCAGTCAATTCAATTATACAGCCGAACCTTGTGCCAGTATCTTGGGTGGAGAACGGTAGCCCCGCGTCATGGGCAATACTTGGATGGCTTGGCTCATGAATTTGTTACGCCAAATACACAAAGCCTCTGCTGAGAACACAGACTTGCTTTGTCTTTCTGTTTTCAGAACAATTACAATTCCAGTAAGCCATCTATAATGGTTATGTTTGTCACTGACTTCCGCAGTTGGCCCAGTTTAATGGTTGCTCCGCGAAACACAACAAAGCTTTTATGGACTCCTTGTGTGGAAATTTGTGTAGGAAAGAAACATTATTTGTACAAATTCGTTTTCCGATCAAGTAAGATTTTGAATCACACTGACACATTTGTAAGTTAAAGCGAGTTTTAGGATAATGGGTTCTTGATCTGCTTATTACAAATGGACTTTCTTCATGTGTGGTACCCATCTTGTGATACAAGTAATGACCTCAAAGGAATTTTCAAAATTTCAAAGCAAAACCAAAGCCATGCATTTGAAATGGCATCTCAAACGAGAATTGGGCCGGGAGATTTTGAAGCATTCATATTTCATATCTTCTGTCTAATTTCAAACTGTTTCCATTGTCCCCTGCACTCCATGGCCTACAGTCAAGTACAATAGGATGATACTCTAAGTAGCAGTTCACTGTTAATATGCAAAAAAATACTGATAGAACTGTGGACAGGATGATGCATGGTGCTGACATCCTAATGTATCTAATGTCCATCTCTTGGCAAATGCTTTAAAATCTGTTAAACCAATTGTACTGGATAGCCTGTTGAGGCCTGCAATAAGGTAGTGCTCTAATGCGCAGTTTGGAGATGACATCTGCATTTGAGTGGAGACAACATCTTAAAAGATATATTCACCTACTTAGTACTGTGACAAATTGTCTGTCTGAACTCAGAAGCAGGGGCCCCAGCTAAATGTACTTGTACAGTGTACCACGTTTTCAAGCAAAAAAACTCATTCAACCGACTTCCACACGTAGTGGTGTTGTTAACACCACGGGGCTCTAGGCACGTAACATCCGAGGATTTTTCTGATTTTACGAATCGAATTTTACATTTAAAACTTGTTTCTCTCAAAGTTCATCATTCACGACTTAAATGGCTAGATACAGACTTCCTAGATTATAGCTTTGTTGAAAACAGAGGCAGGTGAAATTTGTTAGGGGAAAACTAGCCTTCTGTAAACGTGAAGATAAATCTACAAGCATTGCTCACGCACATATAACTGTAGTCTTCCTTTACACCAAGCCCCCATTAATCTCTAGCCTTGTTGATAACCCGCTAATTTGGTTTCACTTAGTAGTAATTATTTGAGGCAGGGACATGGAGACAGGTCAAAGGTGAAGTGAGACCCGAGGAGAAACGATCCTCGACGTTAACAAGGAAATGTATGACACATACAGGCCCGCAGAAGGGGACTGTCCCAATACAATTAATGGCAAAGAGGAATTCAGCAAAACATTAAAAATCTTGGAACAATTCTCTAAAGTTTAACATGACTTGCTTGTAGTTTTCGCCATCAACATTTTAATGAAGAAATGTACTGATATATCGCGGACCCTTAAAACAGATGTTCTCCAGTAATTCCCCACCTAGCTTTTCCTGACAGAAGTACTTAAACTCGAGATATCGATGGTTGGTTTTGTTATCCTGGGACCTTCTCAGTGTCAACTCGGTACATGATCATCACACAGCCCTGGCCAATAGCTCTGCCAATCACTTTTCACGGTTCTTCTGTCAGGTTCACAACCTCTCCCAAATTTGTTGTAGAGTCACCCTTTAGAACTCTATCCCAAAACACATTTCGTCAATGCAGGGAACTTGTCAACATGGCAAGTCCAATTTGTACCAGAGCTTAAGTATCCCGCATGCCCACCGCCAGGACGGTAATTTATACAAATAACACATCCCATATGAAATAACCGAGGTAATGAAAATATTTATGCTGCCAAATCGATCTGCCATTTTAGATTTTCACAGAAGGGTCTCTGTCGCCATAAAGACGGGGATAAAACCAAATAAGGTAGAACCAAAATGGTCAGTAACACTTCACGGGAATACAAAGGAAAATCAATGCGAACAGACTGGTATTGACGTGTACATCATAATTAAAATCAATGCCAATCAGGGTCAGCACACAAACAACGTACCTGAATAACCTCCAGATCATGTGATTAATCTTTAATCTGACTGACCAATGAGATCATCCTCTAATACTCGATTTTACAAATAAAAATCAATTCTTTGGCCCAAATAAATACGTAAAAATCTTTCTGATCGAAGTACTATTAAAGATGCAATTAACGGTCAGTTGAAAACGCTGGGGAAAAAACAGGGTAATTCCATATTTTCGGACTGAAGGAACTTAAGCTCTATCCATGGCATCGGTGTCCTTACTTTATTCCTGGCCTTAAATAATTTCCTGCAAAGAAAACTATTTTACTACATACCAGAGAAGTCAGAAAATTAAACTGAATAAAGATGGTGTCAAGTGGGGAATAATGAGAGTCGATGGGTCGATCTTTTCGTCAGATAAGGTTAATCTTACGTATTACGTATCAGATATCCTAATTCCTAATAATAGCCGTGTCTTCGTCAATATTGATTATGGAAGAACTGGTCCACAGGTTAATGACAGTTCGGAATATTTAAACTTCAGTCCTCTATTAAGATATTATGTAGTAATCTACAGGATGGTTCATTCTGTAATATGTGTAATAACCGGGGGTAATTGTTCAACTGATACAACAATTTATTGCAATAAAAACTGTACTGTCACTGCTGTCATCCGTAACAGTGTATCATTTCTATGTCTCGTGTGCTCCACTCGAGGAACCTGTAACCTGATCCACAAGTAATGCTCCAACCATTCTCCAGGAACACAATTACCAAGATCGGAAATCACCACACCAGACTAACATGGCTGACGAGGTTAAAAATTTTAAATCAGATGTATTACCAAAGTCCAAAAATCCTGTTCTATACGTTTTCAATTTAAACAAAAATTACCAAGGAATAGGCATCGCTATTATCGAAACGCCTGACTCAGAAAATGAAGTCATGAATTAGTGGGATACGTTACTGATGATTTGTCGTCAACCACATCAGTGAAACGCTTTATCTGTTTTTTGTCGAGCCACTTTATTTAATTCAGAAACTTTTCTGAACTTCATATATTTGTGAGAACCCATCATTAATTCGCCAGTCCTGTTCGGAAGCAAACGAGTCCGGAATAGACGGGAAACAGGATAGGCCTAGTTAGCATTGTCAAAACAGTCGCCGCTTCTGCTTAATGTGCTTAATTAAATCCCGTTTTCTTGTCCTTGTCCAAAGTCGCATTACTGCAGGAAGATCGCCCACATTGTACGGCACTTTGTAAGACAAGGGTAACAGTAATGGCAAGACGCTTGTTAATGAACGTCTCTGCCAAAGACGGGGGCACCTTTTTTCACAGAATAAAGCATGAGGTGAAAAAAAGAAGTTTCAAAAAAGGACAAAGCTCATCACTTGAATAGGTACAGAGATGTCTTTTGATGCTGTCATCTCTGACAGGTCTTTTCACTACTGTTAAATTGTTAGAAATTCCTCACATGTCATTGAGACTTGCAGAATTCTTTCGCGCATTGATTATGCAAGCCAAAATACTTAATTGAGTGATGGCTTTTTATTTATGGCAGTAGCAAGTATTTGCAATTTGGCCAATTACATCTGATTCCCAGACCACGGTTGTTCTCATTCCTTTATCTTCAGCAAGCCCTCCGACTGGTTCCTTAAATTGCTTATTCTTGACTTTGAGCAATTAATTTTAATCGCTTCAAAGTCATGTAGTGACTAATTGCGCAGAAAATAATAAATAACTGAAACTCTGTTTGCCTGCAGTATGAATATCTTTTTTCTTTGATTATTGAAAAAGAAGTTAAAGATCAACTACCTGAGATAGAAAAATTCATGTACAGCTGAACATCAATTTTTACTCTGCATGCATGGCCGTAAACATCCCGACTTCCTTTTCAAATGAACTTTTCATGACTAGACAGGCTTCAATGCACTGAGAATGGAAAATATTCAACATTGATTTGTCAAGCTATCACCTTAGTGAAATTCATAACTCTAATGAAAGTGTGACAGAACAAGTGAGATAACATCTCAATCCATACTGGAGTTCCATTGACTATTTCCATATTTTCACTGCCTTGTAATTTCCCTTTATTGTGGTACTTGGGAAATTGGCATCTATTGTGATGAATAAAATATAACGGGCTAAATTTTATTTCTGACTGCAAACCTTTTAAAGATAGAAAAAAACCTTTTCTGAACTGAATTTGCGTTGGAGCCAATCTTACATTCATACATGAATGCACTAAATGTCTTTATTTTTTATCATGTTTACTATATTGGCGATATATTTGGGTGGAGGTATGTTCATAAAAGCAGTTCAGGGTAATACATTGCCAACACTTCTTCCATTGATGAATGACTGTCAGTGAATGAATGACACATCTTGGCAACAATCCTCATCAATCTAGTTGTACCAATGTGTTGTCCACACACATACAGTTCGCAAGTCTGGGAATTCTATTTCTACCCCTTTGTGTACACTGCTCTTAAACAAAAAAATAATACTGGCTATCTTTTAGTATCCCCAGTTTTTATGAAATATTTTCATTTGGTTGGGGGACAGTTGTGTACATTCGTAGTAAACACAAGAGATTACAGTCACTTCTTTTGGCAAGACACGAGTCATCAATAGCTTGAATTTGCCAACAACATGTATCAATAATGTGATACAAATTTACTAAATTCTTGTTTGTCAAAGGAATATTTATCTTCGACCCATTCGAGGGATCAAAACACTTCACAGCTCCAATTTAACACACTCAAGGAAAGAAATATACAGATTGCATTTACTTTTGCGCCTTGGATGTTGTGAAGCTCAAAGCTTAAGGTCTCACGTTCAAATGGCTGTGTTCGAATTCTGCCACAAATGACTTCTGGCCGATACAAAGAACTCAATGCTGCGCTGACAGGCTAAACAGTTGGGTTTTATTCCAATTATGTATTTCCCAGTCTTCTCTATCAAATTGGCTTGCCTTCAAAAATGACAGGAAATCAAAAGGCAAAGTCTATTGAGAACAATAAAAATCTCAACCCCAAACAGCAGCTGTTGAGGTTTCAATTAATTTTCCGAACTTAAAAGTAAAACCGAGAATCTTTTGAAACAGTGAAGTCCGCAGCAATCTCTTCTGAATTTTATTTTATTCATTTTAACTTTGGAAACAGGCAATCTGGAGCAATAAATAAGGTAAAGGTCCTAAGCGGGTAAGAGGATTAGAGATTACGTGCATAATCCCCCAAATCTAATTTTTATTTACATGTTAGTGATCATGTCGACGACAGTTTGCTGTGAGTATCTTGAACCAAATGCTTTCAAAATATAAGATGCAATCACTAAAACCATGGAATCCTGTGTGATAACGTTTTTGTTTTCTATTAAACTGAAAAAGGGAGTTTCATAAAGAATAAATTGTGACAAGTCTTTTTACACAGCTATTACACCAACAATGATTTTAGTGCAATGAAGACATTGTACTATATACTATGACCCACACGACCAAATGTCGGTTTCTTACATAAAAGGTAAGAAAGCTTAATCATAGGATGGGCCAGCTGTTCCATGTACTGGGTACCTATCATCATATCATATGTAGCTCCAGTGCAAAACTGACCACATTTGCCTCAAATTTATGTAATAACCTCTAACATTAGCTCCCCAGTATGCCAAATAATAATAATACAACCGGGGTGAAGGTAATTTTGTCGTGGAAAACACAACAAAACCACAGTTAATATCTAGGTAATACTGGTAAAATTAGAGCCGCTCGTTACTTGACGTAGCGAGGCGTGACCTGACCGTGAGACATGGCTGATCTGACAGCCGGATCACCCAAGCATAAATGTCTCCTGTCAGAGTTCACAGTGCTGGACAGATTCACCTTAAGTGCAAACCTACACAGTTTTGAAGAAGCACAGGTTATCCTCTGAAAACCAGTTTAGCATTTTTGACATAAGTAACGCTGATTCACTTAATTTTAATCACATCTGTTTTCTCTTGGCAAACCATATCAATCCAGGCCTTTTCACATGCTGGCTGTAGACTGAAGGATGTTCTCCAACAAAGCAGCACAATAATCAGGTAAAACTGTTGCATGTTGGTCCCATGTATAATATCTAATTACGCAACGTACCATTGTATCGAAAAGAAAACCACAATGTGCAACTGATATCAACGTCCTTGTGCTCGCAACAGTAAAACAGCAGTATAGCTTGTAGCATAGGTGTGGAGTTTATCGAAATGTAGTTCTTCCAGAAAGTACATGGGAACTTAGAATTTGTTTGAATTTCATGGATTATAATGCTTCGTAAACAAAAAAAAAAGTTCTCCAACGTTTATGAAATCAAATTTTGGTGAATCTGAATCAAGTGCACAGTGACAACACTAAAGTGTCACCTGCCATATTAGGTTTACTATCTGCTGTACAATCATGGAGGCCATTACAATTTTGCTTTTGCAAACTCTCAATGCTCTACTGTAACCATTTATATTTGTCTAAACGACAAACGATACATTTGAAAAATGTTAAGAGTCCCATCTGAACGATGTTTCAAGTCGAACGTGTGTTTTGTCAGAACACTGCAGGCAACTGTCATTTCCCTACAGGTTGTTCAGGACCCTGAAGGAAAAGAATACTTGGCGCCCAGTGACTTTCGATTTATTTATTGCTAAGCATAGTAAAATACTTCTGTGTAACCCACCTACCATAGCTAGAAAGCAAAACTCTCCATATTGCTTTGACACTAAAATGTTACAGTCTTTGTATTTTTGGTGGGAAGAGGTTGTGGCGTTTGACATGTGATAAATGGAAATATTGAAGTCAGATTGGAACTGAATCTGAGTATGAAAACGAAGCTGTCTCTGAACCCACTAAACACGCTGCAAATCACTGAAGCTTGTAAATTAATGTTTCTTTTTAAATGTTTAACACTGACATCAAGACTTTAAGGAACTGAGACGTAAAACAACCAACTTATTTCTGACCTTTTCCACAAAATAGAAAACATACTAAACACACTGGCACCCTCTACTATGGCTCAATGACAATACAAATGCAGTCACTTGTGTGCCTTCATCCATGCATGCATTGCATCCAGTGCCTCCAGCAAAACAACATCCATAATAGGACCTGTCTCTCAACAATGGTAAGCTGGCACTATGTTTACTACCATGCAGCTGATACAACGGCTTTGACACTCAACTCTGCTGATCCCTAATAGTTATGTGTTCTAGTCGAGTTTTTACTGTCACTATATGTGATAAGAACGAAAATTTCCACCAGAAAATCGATGCAGTTGCAACTACAAATTAGAATTGTAAATTTTTTTAAAATTCCTTTCTTAACCAAATCAGAAATTTTTATTATCTCTGCAAATCTTAGTAACTTCTTCGGCAAAAAAGCTGAAAACTAAACTAAATGTTTATTTCTAATTTAAACTGAACAAATCCAAATATTTTCTCAGCGCTGAGTAGAAATAATGCTCATCCTTCCTACAGGTCAGCTTGGTGTGTGCGACGACATGATTTTTATTCGAAATTACTGTATAGTTTCCATACATTTTATGATGCCTCCTAATAACATTTCCTTTGCTGCCAAATGTAGTACACTAGTCCCGAATTCACCTATCTAAATGAATCATTTCGGAATAAAAATTCTATTAGATACAAAATCAATTGAACCGATTGATTCGTGGCTTTTACACTTTTACATCGTTTCTGTTCTATTCCTATTCCCGCTGTTTTAATTAAAGCTGTAATTAATACTCCACATTCAGGTCTTTTAAAGTCTTGTTTGGCCTTCCATGGACATTCCCAAGGCCGTTGGTCAACCCATCCCTATCTAATTAATATTTCTTTAATCAATTCATTGTCAAAGAAGCTAAAAAGGCACTTTCAGTAGTGATCCGAATTGTTCTTTGTGTTGCATAGACTACCATTAGAAAAGCTTAACACAAGGATAACATTCCTTCCAACCCCCTCAACTGCTCATAATGTAACTAGTAAATTATTGAATTTCTTGCTGCAAGATACACGACTTTTAATAGCAATGTGGATACATTGACGGACTACAGATCTATAAAAGGCTCCAACCCTTAACACCTGAGCACCCGTCTCTCCTATTGTAACCCACGGCTACATTATCATTACATTATACAGCCTCTGTAACCTAAACCTGCTCTTTAGTTTCTCCTATTGATAATTCATCATGCCCTTTCCTAACAAGTCAATGAAATTTCAAATGGTAATAAGGTAACAATTGACATGATGGGGGAAAAACCATGCGGAAAATGTTTCAAAATAAACGTAAAGTATAGGAAGGATTTAAGGGTTCCATTGAATAGTTTGCAAGTTTTACAACTAAATTCCATTCAAAAGAACATTTAATTTTTGTCTGCAATAAATGTACCCACAATAAATATAAACTGTAAAACCAAAGAATGTACTGGTATATTATGTTGGGTAATTACAAATATTTCCGCAATACAGCTGTAATACCAAGCGAGGTAATGGTGGCTCGGTTGTTGATGGGGGCTGGGTTGTTAAGAAGACTGTTCATTGCCATGTTCACACCGGGAAGTGTGTGCTGAGAGAGGCGAGGCGTCACTTGCCCCACGTTCCCAACAAATTGACGGCATATATTTTGTGGTTCTAAAATTTTATTTACGTTTTACTAATTAAAAACGTTTCAAGTTCAAAAACAATTGGACGCTTAAATTTGCAGATAGATTTTCACACATTTGCAAAGAACCCGTTGCCGACTGAATTGTAATTACAACAGCTCTTTTGAAATGAGAATGTGTCTGCCTGTGTGCACTGTGCCAAGATTAGACGAACCGCAGTTCAACTTAAAAAGAGAAAAAAGTTTTCGGGTACAGTGCATATTTTTACCCCTTAAGCACCAGTGATTATGATGTGAAAATGAAATCTATAAGACCAACAAAAGCGTTATGAAACTTGATACAGGAGTTGTAGGTCATGCGTGTTGCCGCTTCATGAATGGAGCCAAATGGGGAAAAATTTAGACGCCAACTTTGTGCATTACCAGCAGAAAACAGTGCAAAAAATCAGTTGTTATGCCACCGTGTTTAATGGTTTTCGTATTGAAACACTAATGTCTAAATAGTCTACCCAACAACTGAATATTTGATGGACTGTTTCCCGAGTATGAAATGATTAGGAATCAATCATGGGTAACTGGGCGATGATTCAGGCAAGTAGGTTAATCACTGACAACGGTCTCCTTCCACCCGAGCTTCCCCTTTCACCATGGTCTAGTCTCCAGCCGACTGACGGAATAACAGCTGTTTAATTGTAGGTCAAGTCCAAATCTGAAGAAATATCCCCTTTGGTAACCAACGCAATGGTGTCTTAACACTTCTAAATGTTAACCAACTTCTGTTTTAACTCCAAAATGCTCCATTTCCTTGATTTCTTCTTTGTTTTTGAAAACACTAATACCTATTGCTACCATATATGACCGAAAAGAAATTGGAAACAGTATATTCTTTCCATCAATTTGCGACAAACAGAGAAAGATGTTGTTACAATTTCACAACCATACAGAAATGAACTGCGTCAAATTGATGGAAGGGAAAAATGACGGCAATGAAAGTTGCTAATGGAACGTACATGAACTTACATGTAAAAACCACATGTAGCAATCAAGAAACATGTTAAAAGGAAAAGTGCTGGTTGCGAAAATACTACGACAGCTACTACAAGTGAGAAGTGACAGTGATTTCCGTGTAGTACCCCCATCTCCGCCCGGCCCGTACCGCACATGTTGACGGCCGACTGAAGCGGCCACCCTACAATTAGCCGCTGCCCAACACAGGAAAGCTTCTTGGCAGTAGCGGCACATTGCAAGCAGGGCACTTTGTCGGGTTTACCTTCCTCTGGTTTTCACTGGGTCACCAGCTGACTGGTATGACGACTTTGTTCCGATTCTCCATTATTCAAAATGTCACCAAGTTATAAATATTTCAGTGAAAACATTCAACACATCATCTTATAATAGCCACTTAATGTGTAACGATTCAGAGGCGTCTGAGCATGCTATTTATCATATCATAGTGGGAGAAGATATGCGTCTCAAAAATTGCAAATATTATTGACCAATAGGTTTCGACGTCTTTAACATTATGTCAAAAATTTTTGATGAGTAATTGTAAATTAGTCAGCCTTTCAATAAAATGACACCCAGGCCCGCAACAAATGGGTTTTCTGATCGATCTCTCAATCCATATTCAGCCTCTGTCTAGTGATATAGCTGCGGTAATTTTATCTTTTTTATCTTATTACTTTTGCTTACTACATCTGAAGTGACCTAAATGTGTAGTTAATATGAAATCGATGATGCCAGCCTTGATCTTCTCAACTGTAATTTTACATAAAATTAAGCCAAAAGGATCTACCATTAATTATTTCATTCTGTTTACTTTCATTCATCCTTGGCAGCACTTCAGTACAGAAACATGTCACTGATGCATCTTGCTTCCTTTTCTAATAAATGTAAAAATTAAGTAAACACTATAAACTTAGTAAACAAACACAAAATACTCTATCCTTTCATTAGGTTTAAATTAATTATTGTGATGTTGCTCCAGAATAATAATAGCTATGACCTAGATCCTGGCAAACAAAACTCCTGAAGATGAACCAAAAATTATTTTTTGTTCTAATCAATTTTTCTCATCATTTTATGCCAAAAGATATAACATAATCCATAGGTATTCATTAGTTATGCTTAAAGGTCCCTGCGGGTGTGAGCAAATGAATTCAGTCACACTTGTTTAGCTGTATGATGATATGTATGAGTGTGTATCATGAAAACCTAGAAGTATTGATGAACGGCGCTCTGGGCAATCTGCCTTGTTTCCTTGCTAAATACTGTTATGATTAGGAGTCTTAAGTCTACCTTGCACATTGTTCACGGATTAATTAGTGGAACGGGATAGTGAGGTTGAAGCAAGCGATCGTGCTAACATGCCGGAAAGATATAAAACGAAAAGAAGGAACTTGACAGCAAAGTGGACCAGTTGGACCTGATGGGTCCTTGACAGGCAGACACGAAAGACTCCACATCCATCCAGTTAAGGTATTGCATGGTAAGGTACCGTGTGCATGCAGGCCGTTTACTCACACATACAAGGTGGGCATGTAAGGCCTTTCGTGTTGACCCAGCTCAACACGAGTCCCTCTGGCACAGGACCTCTTATTCCACTACAAATAAATACTGAGTACTCCCCAGACATGACACGGCATCCTGGACTCGCTAATACTGTTTGGCATGGGATTAAAGCATGAATAACACAGAAAAGCAAAAAATTCAGATTTGTTCTCACCTTTTTACGCTTCTGCGCCGGCGTTTTGTGGCATACATGGTTTTAATCACCCAGTCATCCACCATTCACAAACAGAACAACAAAATCCACTGCGTTGCTGCAGGAGTCTAAATTGTCCTTTCTCCTGCAACAAAGGTATCCTCTCGAACTTGCAGTTCCTGCGAACAGCGGTGTCAGTGTCTGCAGATCCTGTTGGTTTCCCCTATTTCCAGTTCCTAAACAGAACAGTTTTTGTTTTTTAAACGACTTACTCAGAGTACACACTTAACGTGCACAAACGGTACAGATTCGGTTGTGATAAGATGTAGTTTTTAATACGTAAAAGTGTTGTAACCAAAAGCAGTGGAACATTTAGATCCTGTAGCCACAATGCAGTGCTGCCATGTCTGATAGGTTATAATTGTTCGAACACTAAAATATGACAGTTCTTCGCTCCACAAGGGGTCCATGCAAGGTCCACATCTAAGGAGATTCTAATCCCAATTTAACTAACTCTCTTATCATAGTACTAGTCAATATTACCCTACTACTACTACTGGTCATTCACTCTATTGTGCATACGAAACAACCATCGATAGAAGATTTCATAAAACACTTGTGCCGACATTTTCCGAAGCACATGCACACTGCCCGCCTCTGCCACGCCTCGGTAAGATCGTCGTCCAATCTCCAGCTGAGTCGATAGCATTAGCATATCAATATCTGCCAGTCGCAACCGTATTGGCATCACTGGCTTGTCAAGAGAAGAGCTCTTTAACTCTGCGGACCCGCTAACTTCCTATAATGCCTCACAGAGGGCACTTCACACCTTCCTTTTTTAATATGACGTCTTAATTGTATCGCAATTACTTATTCTAATATAGCCGAGGAGACCCGCTGTCCCTAATGTTTCTTTTCCATTCGCATAACTGTAACGGAAAAAGAATTTTGCATTATCAACCAGAATTCTAATTTTCCCAACTGAAAAAACCAACAAACTTTTGGCTCTCCAGAAAGTAAAAGACCTTAAATAAGTACTTGCAATCTTCTTCTTTTTTCGTATTTTGGTAATTAGTTCACTAAAGGTAGGAGTTGTATTTCATTTCACTGTGTTCAACTTTTCATGCGAACTAATTATCGACGGTTAAGCACAGTTAAGATCATGCAATGATAGGTGTTGTGTTGTATTCGGGACACCTACAGACTTGGGAACATTCAAATTGCACTAGGAATGCGAATATGCACATGTTCCTTGCTTTTTTTACTTATTTTTTTCTCTCATTTTTGCTCTCCAACAATATCCAAGTTGAGGCGCAATAGCTTTCTATATTCGCGGATGCTGGAAATAGCCTCGAGCAAAGCAATGCGATGCCGATTTCTTCCATTACCGTTGCATTACGCCACTTCACAACATACTCACTCAAGCGCGTGGAAGGTACAATGGGGCAATATTGGAAGCATTATGAGATGGGCGGCGGTATCCCTGCGGTCAAGGAGAGTTCAATTTCAGAGTGGGACAGGGCGGAACAACACTAGTTGCTTCACCACAATGATACTTCCTTTATTCCTTATTCACCACAGCAATTTGTCCTCACTTGTAATGGATATCAATTCCATTGACTGCGAATTAGAAGAGCCTCTGACTACTTCTACTACTCCTAAATAAAAAAAAATCTTAGAAACCAACCTCCTTGAAATTTTCGAAACAATAGTATGAACTTAAGCATGTGAATACTCGATAACAGAAGGAGCAACAAACTTACCGAGTGTCCGCTTCATCGAACAAAACCCTGTCATAAACAATTTATGAGAAATAACTTCATAAAGTACCTACCGATCTGGACCACACATGTCCCGTTATTGATACTCAGGTTAATTTGATTACCAATGTTCATCAGCCTAAGAAAGCCAACAACACGAAAATCGAAAAAGGAAATCACTACAGAACCATCCCAAAAAGTACTGAGCACAACACCATGCCTTCATGCCTGGCTAAATCTAATTTCATATTTAATTACCCACAGTAAAAAATTTAAACTTCTTTGATATGACGAAAGGGGGTGCCAAAGTAAGTTACTTGATTTGTGAGAATGTCACTGGGCTTTCACTTCAGTGCATCGAGAATCAATTAGTTTACAACAACCGAGTGTAAATATTTCTTCAGCATACAATAGCTACACACATCCTGGAATATATTTTCCCTTTCCAACACAAAACAAGAAATATAAATGACCAAGGTGTATGCAATGCTCGAAAGGCTGAAAAAGGAACAAATTTGGCCCAAATTCATAAGCATAAAATTTTAATGCTGTTCTGATACGAGGAACTTCTCTTCGCTGTCTCTTTGATTAGAATTGATAATGCAAAAATATGGCTATTATCTCCACGGATACTGGATGCATGTGGATATTATTACGAATGATTACGCCTAAAAGTATTCTAGAAACTGAAAAAAAAATCATTCAAAGTATGAGAAGTATTGCTCAAAGTATAATCATGCATGGATTTATTGATACATATAAGCACGTATGTGTACGTATTAACTATGAAGTGTCTGAGTATAACTTTCAAGAGGAAGTCTATCGATAGAAATGACAATAATTCCAAAAAGAATGAAATAGATAAGACAAACATGTGGTCTATGTTTAGTTGTTCACTAGATTTCCAAACAGTGACTTTCTTTTTATTGTTTCCAAGGAACTTTTTTATTTGAATGAGTTTAACGTCCAAAATCCCATTTGAATTGATGACGTAACTTTAAAGATTGTTTGATATTTTTCTACAACTTCGAGAAACTGTTCCCATTTTTTGGTTTTTGTTCCCATTTTTTAAATGTCAAAAAGTATTGGAAACCCTCTGAACAAGTAATTTTAATACATTTCCTAAATAGACCAAAACGTAAATGTGCTGTAAACATCTTCAGATTCTAATTCATTTTGGACTGGTAGATTTTTACACGTGTCTTTGAAAGACATTCATGAAATGAATATTACCTGAAGATATATCCCACAAAAACCACCACTGCTATCACCAAGATGTTACAATGTGATATATTCGGCCAAAAACCTACATAAGTACAAATATTAATTGTCGTTTAATAACCTCAGATTACTCACCAACTGACCGAATCCTGTAAAGTCTTCCATATTTGCTGAAGTGTACTTTTGCTTTCAAGGTCAATATCATTCCAAACTATCACTACTAGTCTTAGTTTTGGAAAACCAAAAGTTGATATCAACTCAAGGGATTAATAAATTCTTGTTTTGAAGAACTGGATGTACAATAAGCTTCGAAACGAAACTACAAATCCGTTGTGAAGCCTACATCAAATTATCAGAGAAATTACACTCAATTTACAACAGGCAATGTGTTACAGTCTTGCTATTGCATGGACAGGTTGTGACACGGTGGCCTTATCCGAAATATACAAATCTGTACATCCATGTTCTTTGGTTCTTTGTCATATTTTCTCCAAAACCTTAGCTTTCTAGGTTGTAGTCTTTATTTTAATGGTCCAACAAAATAACACCTTCTAAATCCATTATGAAGATTTTTCAAGGGAAGTAATTACAGTGACCTGTGTTTCAAGACGCTACTGTTAAATAAACTGAGTACAGACTTATTAGCAAGTCTGCATGGACAGCAGTCAGATTGTTAAACGGTAGATCATGCAACATATTGTCACTTAGAACCATTTTTCAGGACAAATCTATCCATTACCCTGACTAAAATTGAGCAAGTAATAAAGTAATGTACCATTTTCAAAGGCTCCAACTAGGTAAAGAAATGGGTTTTATTGTTTTTTCAAATTTTTTTGGAGGACGTAAGTCCTTTTTGTGGGGCCACTGATACCCCTGTTTTGGACTTCTGGTGACGTCTGCCCTGGGTTTCAAAGCCAGGGTGGATCACTTTTTGCATGCTTTTTTGCCTCTATGATCCCCAGATTTACCTCTGGTGTCACACCTGCTGACTGTATAGAGGTCAGCATGGTAGCCGAGCCTTTTCAATCCACATACCTGCGGACATGTCCGCAAGCATTGGTGGAGGTTCGGGCCGGGTAAAGAAATGTTTCAATTCTGGCATCCACAATATTTATGACAGCTGATATCAAACTACATCAATTAACAAGCAAAATTTATTTGCTGAAAGAAGTTGTTTCTCATTGAAATGACCAAATATGGAATCCAAAAGCTGATATCAAACTACATCAATTAACAAGCATAATTCAAAATTTATTTGCAGAAAGAAGTTGTTTCTCATTGAAATGACCAAAGATGGAATCCAAAAGGTCCAGTCTTTCCTTCCTAGGTCTGATTCGAGAGGAAGGAAAAGGTCTTGTTATCCAAGCACCTGTCTGCTGACCTTTTACCGGGTTCCTGCTTTCAATTACAAACCATTTCTGTCTGTAAAAATATCAATAAACGTCATTTGTAAGACCAGCTAAATGTATCAGGGTCCTGGCAATGGTCAATGAAAAGAAGCGGGTCAGGAAGTTCCATAAGGCCGCATTATTCACTGCAATGGAAAGGCCAAATCTGATTGTGGACATCAATAGAAAGGGTCTTGTATGTGTGTGTAATCTCTTTCTGCTTTATGAACTTTGCCATTCCAATGACCATCCGCAGATTGCCGGGCATCGAACAAAGAATCAGAATTTGCTTAAGTGCATTAAGCCTTCAATATGTCGAATATGATGCCGATATTATATTCGTATTTCCGGTAGTTGCAATAACAGAAAAGATGGCACTTTTATTGCCAGACTGAGTTTGAACCGCACAACATAATTTGTTTTCGGCAACTTCAGCCGCTGGGCAATTCAACAGTGTTGAACAGTAAAATGCTTGCTGGACCATATGTCGTACGGCGACGCAGAAAAACTGCAACCGGTCTATTCTCAGCATTTTGGCACTGCCTCGACGCCATACTGCGAGCGTTTTATCATTTTATAACGCCCCCTACATGGTTACTTGTAGGATAGCATTACAATGGGATGTGTATCTTTTCCTTTCAATGAAAGCCATTATTCCGCTGCGCCAGCAATAGGAACTACGGCGGTACTTTGAAGTCTGAATGAGATAGTGTTGGATTATGTTGCATCAGGAGGACTGTGCATCTGGGCGAACTATTGTTCACATGACCACAGGTTGTAGAATGTCACTACATTTTATATCAAAAATTAATGACAATGCCTTGTTACATAAACCATATAATCCTAACAACGCCACAATACATACTGAAAAGGGAAAGGCAGGAGGTTCTCTCCCTAATTCTATCAAATGTAATCTGCCTCCAGGAAAGGATTAAGTTTTGAAATTCTCTCATATCAAACTGACTTAATGCTTTTCAATAATAACCAATTATTCATTTATTTTTCCACTCCGAAATGACTCTTTTTGTCAAACCAAATTTATGAGCTGCCTGTCATTATTTGTAGTCAGTCGTATTATGTAATGTACAAGAACGATGCTTGTATAAATATATGTGCCAAGGATAGATTTATGACACTTACCCTTTCCTTAATTCACTACCAAATTCACAACTCAAAATCTTCAAGAGCGATACAGTCCGATTAACAGGGTTGCCACATTTGAGTTGGTTCAAAAATCCCTGACATTTCCCTGACAAATCACCATTTTATCCAGACCATTAATTTATTTTTCAAAGTAAAAAGCAAAATACTTCCCATTGTTCTTGTGAATCACCCAAGTATACATTGAAAGGTAACAAGTTAACTGCAAAAAGTTTTCTATCTGCCAGTTTTTAATGCTTATCTTTAGGTGTGGATCAAGAGATTTTGTTAGTGAGACCCATGATTGCTGAAATAGTTACATAGGATATATGTGATGATATACAGGATATAGAATGTCAGATGGGATCCTGTCATAATCACACACACAAAGTTCATATGTATGTTGAATGTGTTTACTACATAGTCATCAAAAATATAGAAAATAATATGATATATACACATGATATCAAAGCAGTAATGAAGCATTTTGATAAAAAAATTAGGGTGGGAATATATGCTCAGTGAAATGAGGCAAAACAAAAAACAGGAAGGCTAATCATTTTTAGAAAAAGTAAATTGTCATGACAGAATTCCCTGACAAGGAGCAACTCGTCAAAATTCCCGACATTTTTTCCAAAATTCCCTGACCTGGAAATCACTCACAGCGTGAAGTCATATTGTTCAAGGAGGGCTTTCTTTTTCAGAATGCCCTTCAGAGACCATTGTCAACTAATTGCAATGAATATAACAAGAGCCATGACACTTGAATTAAATGTATTGAAAAGCACATGGTAACAAGGTACAACAATAACAGTGCGCATAACAACTATTTTGCGTGAAAATGAAAATGAATGTTTACCAAGCCACTCAGAGATGCTAAATCAATACCTGGGACTACAGGGACGTGTACATCTAGACCTTTCTTGCTATCAACAACAATCTGTGGTTTTTCCTCCATCTTTGCTTCGACCTTGACATTGTCATGTTCACCTACTTTAACCGGCGATACAGATTTTTTTTTGGTCTCATTTTCTAGCATCACTGTCTCACAGTCCCTAATTGCCTGCATTTGACTTGGAAGAACATTTAACATGTCAGACACCTTACATTTCATTTCTAAGTTACTCTTTTTGTACAGCATTACAGCATTTGACTTGTGACCAGTCTGCTCCTGAATAAGTCGGGGGTCTACACCTCTTTCAAATAAATGTGTTGCTGTAGATTTTCTAAGTGAATGGTTGCGGTAAAAGCCCTCAATACCACCTTACTCCATTATCTTTTTCATGTACTCGGCTATAGTGTTCTTGCCAACAGGCCTGGTTGAGTACCAATATGTACTCCCAGGAGTCCATGTTGGGTCAGTTTGAATGTAGAATCTAGGATATCTGAGAGTGGCTTGTGGGGCCAGAGCCAAATATTTACGTACCAATTCAACAATACATCTAGGCCTGTAACCAGAACAGAAAGCATAACTTACCTGTAATGGAGGTTTGCTTCTATCTTTGAGTCCCCCCGGCGAGTCTTACTTGCAAATTCATGGTAAATAATAGCATCTTGTCCATTTACTTTAATGATGTTTATCTGGCTATCCGGAAATCTACATAAGTCATAGTGTTCCTTTATACCACACAGTCTCAATCTACATCCCAGAAGAAAGAAAACTGTCTTCCTTAGCTGATCAGGATTATTTTCACCAAGAACTTGCTTGTCCCATAAAATTGCCTCATGTTCTGACATTAACTTGTCACTGAATCCTTTCTCCCTTTGCAGGTACAAAGACAGACCTTGTAACAAGTTATACAATGTATTTCCAGGATATTGTTCCCCGTTCTCCTTAGTGATTTCAACAATAAAGTCGCACATGTCGTCCTTTAGCTGATCTAGATCTTGAGCTACTTCATTCAATGGTCTAATAAGCCTGTTGTTACGTGTGAAGGAGGCCATGTTTCTTGCATGAAATATTTCCTTCCTGTATGCAATCCATCTCTCATAAGCTCTGGTGGCCCATTTGACCTTCGACATAGTTGCAGGTTGTAAACTAAATCCAAAAAGAAGTAAGAATTGTCAGACAAGCACCACATTGACCATTACATAGCATGAATCAAGTGTCAATTTTTTTTTCAAAGTTACAGAAAGTAGGCACACCTCATTTTAGCCAGTTCTGTCATTTTCTCACTTGGTCGAGGAGCATTCATTGTGGGTTTGGCCGATTTCATGGCATTTTTACCACCACAGCGTCTTGATTGCACTTCCGCAAAAACTTCGCCAATGGAAGTCGGAGGGGAAGCCACAATAGGCTTCACTGACTTTTCTCCAGGTAATGGCACAGCCGACATCTCTGAGTCGCTCACATCAGAAAGTTCAGGTTGATATCTAACTTTTTTACTCGGTGGCTCCTCTGGGAGAGAATTGGGAATGGTCTAAAATTACAATTAAAGATTTTAAGTTTGTGTGAAAACTTCACCATGCCTGCCATTGCCTTGTTTTGACTCTTTGTTGACATTGGTCTCAGCCAATCAGAGAGCAGCATTCATGGTCACATGACCCAAATGCAAAACGAGCAAGAAGGCAAGAAGAAAGAAGCCCAAAAAATGTCAACCTTTACACTCAAATTATCATTATGAAATATGGCTAAAAATTACCTCAACATCACTTTCCCCATCCACCTCAGAGTATGTCAAGACTTTTGGAGCCATTCCGATCGATTCAGTACCCACAGAAATAGCAGATGACGTGACATTCTGTGGCTTCTCTGTCTGATACATTCGAATACAGCATCTCCAAAATCTTCAACCTCTCCCCCTGCCAGTTTCCTTGCCGACTCAAACAAAGCACGTAAGTTATCAACATTTTCCTCTTCATCTGACTGAGAAATTGCTTCATATTTTGGAGCCTCCTGAGTGAGCTCTGACAGTGAAGTCATGGTCCTCCCACGACATTAAGACAAAAGCAGAAAGAAGCAAGAAACTGAAAAATTTGCAAACCATGTGTCTCCTGCCAAAAACCTACTTCAAATGATGAAATTACCACCAAACCTAACCTCTCCAAACTCACTGACTACACCAAATACAAATCCATTCAAGAGCAAACAATCGCACTCCATACAACAATGGAGTCACCTCAACCCATTCAGTCCTGTGTCATGGCTCATTCACAGATCAATCGAGTTCTAATAGCAATTAAATGGTCGTGATTTCCATCAGATAAATCCCTCAGTGCAGGCATTCTCTTCGAGAATGCCCTTACCTCGTGATTTATCTTTTTAGGAGAAAATTTGGTTTTCGTTGACACGTAGCGACTCTGATTAAACATAATCTACGAAACCCAATAAATAAGCGAGGGACCTTGTGTGGAAACTTAGCAAAATCCATTCTTTGAAAGCAGAAAGTATTTTCTACATATGGCACATTCTTGCTAAAACGTAATGACACAACCACTACACAAAAAAGACAAATGATGTGGGATCGACAGAAAGGCTTGCAATGTCAATTCTTAAAAGGCACTTCGTTAAAGGTTTACTTTAAGAAAGAACCCTTGATTTCCCTTTAGCTCTACAAGCAACAGGAATCTCCAGTCTCGGCCACTACGTCGTTCGGAATTGTCAAATCCCAAGACAAAAGGTTCCATAGCTCATTAACTAGCCTAATCAAATTATAGCTCACAATAAGTGTATAAATCCATCAGAAAGGGACAAATCGGGCCATTGAATCTCTACTAACAAAAGCTTAGATGGAGTGACATGACAAAGCAATTTGTTGTGTAATGGCCACATCTTCCTTCAACTTCAAATAGTGATAAAGTCCTATAGAACTGCTGACTTCTAAATGGGCACACCCATTCCAACAGCATCCATGAAACGTCTTGGCTAATTTCACCACTATTTCCAGTCCTTAATGGATTCAATTATCAAAATGTAAGTGAATTTATTCCATTGAAAATGTTCTGTTTGATAGTAACAATAAAAAGAACAAGGATCATTAGCGAAAAAGGGGCCAAGTTCTAGTTATCTTTACATGAGATGACTATCTTGACACCTGCGTAAGGCAGTTTTCTTTCTTGATCGAAAGGAGTCCTTCTGGTCAATTTTCATCTTTCAGTCAGAAAAGATCAGCACTTAATTATTTTGTTACACAAAGGAGAATTGCGATGGCACCCTTCAAAAGGTCGATTTTATTCTCTTGGAAAACTACTTTCACTGTTGCTTTAACAGTTTAACACTTTAAATCCCACATCAAGGTACATTGATTAGTTCCTACTATGGTCAGTGCGGGAAAATTCAATTAATGTGCGAATGATGAATAGTTCTGTTCCTGCATCAATCGAAATGGTAGATGGAGGCACAATCATCACAGTCATAAAAGCTGCCATCTCCCGCATTTGCAATAAACCTTTGTCGAAAATTATATGGAATAAATACATTTATTTTTTTTTCAAACATCAATCTTTGCTGAAAGTATAACAGTATTTTCACTGCCCCAAAGATACAAAAAAGCATTCCTTGCAAGTAAAGCCCACTAAGTATTTTCAATGAGTCGTACTGCTGAATTGCGTGACAAAATTTCGGGACATGGGCTGCTGAGGCGAACAGTCATGCCCACACATGTAACACATGAAGTACACGAAACCAAACGCTTTCAAAGATTTCACATAAATTACTCGCTATTTTCAAAAACAAAAGTGATTCTACTTTCATTGCCAACCACCTTTGTAGTACGAGAGAAGGTAATGTTTCCACCCGCGTGTGTCGTTCTGTTCACATAGGGGAAGGTATGTCCTGTCCTGGTCCTTCCGGGGGGGGGGGGTGGGTAGAAAACCCTGACCAAGGGTCTGGTCCAGGAAGGAGGAGAGGGGAAAGGGGGGGGTACTTGACCAGGTGACCCTACCCCCCCCCCCCGCTAAGTCTGGTCTAGACAGGGGAGGGGGTTCCCTGATCAGGGTCCAGACAGGGGGAGGGGGTACCCTGAGCAGGGGACCCTAGCTAGGTCTGGTTGGCATGGCAAGGAGAGCAGAGTGGTCAGAATTGCCTTGTAATGCTAATGGGAGGCTGTCTTGCTATAAGTAAAGTATCTAGGTATTCTACCAAATACATGTAAACTTGATTAAGCAAAACTTTGTGTTCTGTAAACTCCACAGTGAGAAATCCTACAAGCATACAAATATTGTAGGAAAAACACTGTAGACATACTGATCAACACAATTCTCTAATGAAATATCAGGAAATGCAAAACTACCATAGATTTAGAGAGAGTCCTTACGCGTTTTTGTTTTAATATCTTTTTATTAAGTCCTTATGTTTTTTACCTAGATGGATAGCTAGCTGTCTCTTATAACTGGATATACTATGCTACACATGATGTGGCCTGATGCAAGGCAGGAATTCATTCCTACTTGCAAGCCAATACAGTTGCACAAACGGTTTTCATACTCCGTAGCTCTTTCTTTTACAGACTGAGTAGTTTCAGCCAAGTTATATAAGTTTTCCATTGATAAGTTTTCCATTGAAAGACCACTAGCCAGGTGGCAGCAACTTTTGCCAAAATTGGCATCAGTGTTAGCAATCTGGTTAAAGCACAAAGACTCTCTCTAAATCTATGAAAACTACACTAAGGTGTCTCATAGCCTGACTTGAATGTCATGGTTGAATGTTTAAATTCCTGTCTGAATGGTGGGGCTCATAACTGAATGTTACAACTTAATGTGCTAAGTGTAAAACATTTCCACACATCAATGTTAAGTGCAAACGTGTTGGTTGCCAGTTGTGGTGGGGACCCCATACTTGTATGTCGAAGTGTAAAAATGTCTCCACACCTGAATGTCAGTTACTAGTGGTGGTGAGGACCCACACCTCAATGTTTTCAGTGCAAATGGATTACCATGCCTGAATCTTTGTTGTCAATGGTGGTTTGGACCCATTCATTATTAAGGTGTAGTGACCTTTCTTCGCTTAAACATTCAGACATATGAATAACGAGGGCTGATTGAGATTTGCTTTCATGCATGGATCCTGCATGGGTGTTTAAGTAATTCCTGAACAGAATGATTCTCCTGAAACCTGTGATCAGGTAGTCAGTTATATCAAGTAACAACATGCATGTGGTCCCATCCAATACAATCGACACATTACTTTCACAATATAGTGAAATAATTTTAAATGCACGAAATGCCAAGTCACAAGATAAAAAATAGCCCTGTGACAGGTTGAGGTGGTTTAAGTAATATGGTAAAATGTCAAAAAGATGTCAAATTGTCAAGAAGATGTCAAATGTCAAAAAGTCAAACAGCTGGACTAATGAGGAGGTTCACAAAAATGTAACTTGACATAATGAGGTTCACACAAAATGATGTCAATTTTGATGTGACACTTGAAAATTTAAAAATCAGTCAAAAATATTTTTTATGAATATTTTAAGAATTTTTGATGACCATATCAAATTTTACTTTATTATGTGTGAACTTCTTTGTATCAAGTTTTTTTTGGTGTGAACATTGGCAATCTTTAGACTTTAGTGGCTTATATACCCCCTAAGCTTTAGTTGGAGGGGTGTTGCACCAAACTCAGTTAAGAATTGACTTCAAATATGAGTAAAGAGTGATAGAACCATACAAACATGTTAATCATGCTAATTTTGAAAACTTCACCAAATCACTCACAATCAGTCATTTTGGGTTTAAGGGTTATTTTTCATCCAATTTCACCATTTAATAAAAACATAATTCAAATTACTTGATGCTGCATACTGTTACCCACAAATTCTGAAACATGTGCCCCAACAGCCCCAGTAAACATTTTCTTATGTTCACATTACATACCTTTAGACCATGTTTAGTCTGACATCTCACATCATTTTTGACCTCCCAATCCATTCACAAGATTTAAATTAAGCCATAAAAAATGTGACGATTTCTCAATTTATGAGAAAACTGTTAATTGCAAAGGGTGCCTTTGGTAGCCCAATATGTCCTCTACAAATCACCAATTGACAATGCATCCCTATCATATTATTACACATTTATGCCAATTTATATGAAAAAATTCTGAATTTTCGACATCTTAAAAATTGACACTTAATGGCCCAGCAAATGACCAATTGGTCTCATATTTAAAAATCCAAAGCAGGACTTGTAGATCACAAAAGGCTGCACATATGGACTGATTCTTGATCTAATAAGTGAATGCCAGGTACCCCTTAATCCATTGCAAATGTGTCAAAAAAATGAACTGGCTGATTCAATAACCCATGACAACCCCTTAAGTGTGTCACATCCCCCAAAAATTGCCCCATCATGTAGCCTATATACCTACACAGCTTACGCTAAATCCAAATATCTGGGTGGTGGCACTCTGTCATTAAGATATCTTTGATCTTCTGAAAGTTTTTTTTATTGGAAAAGTATTCAAACAGCCCTGGAGTCATCATAAATTGACATGTTTCAAAAATAGCCAAAATTGGTCCTAGGATATGTCTTAAGGTGTCTTATGTCCAAATTTGACCAATAAAATGCAAAAGGAAGTGCCCCAAATTGTGGACAAGAAATTGCCAATTGATTTGCCATCAGGTGGTTAAACCATATAATAATTTGTTCAAATTTTGGTATGGGCTTTTTTCTTGGATGAAAAACTCGACCACTATTGATCTCGGGGGGGGGGGGATTCTTATCTCCGTTACATTCATCAGATGAGATCACGCAAAAAGTTAAGGTAAATCCAGTATTTTTGTTCACCAATGTTTTCAATGTCCCCTACAACCATCATCAAAAATCTAGCGCTGTGAATAGATCGGGGTTGGCGGGTTCTAAACTACTTCGTTTTTTAATGATCTTTGCTAGTTACAGCATCATTACTTAGGAAACATCATAATACAAATGTTCTAAGACTAGAATTCTATTAATCCGTGACATTTGATGATTATTTTAAAAATTATTAATACACATGCGAAGTTGATGTACAAGTAGTATGCACACAAGTCAGTAGCATTGCCATTTACAGGCAGATGGACAACGTTCAAAGGCTTCGACCTCATGCAATAATCTACTGAACCATTTGTTCAGCTACTGCTAACAGACTAATTTTCTACAGAATAGAATTTGATGAAATTTAGTGATCCAATTAACCTTTTTAATCGTTCACTTTTTGTGCCAGACGCTTCGAACAGAAGAGGAAAGGGGTCCGAACCAGGTGATGAGGTGGCCTACGAACGCATTGAGTAGTCTTAGGGCTTTACGACAACTACTGATAGGGTCCTGCCATCTTGGGGTAAGTGATCACTCAAAATCAATTATACGTTTCTTGACTACAGTCAGAAACGGTAAAATTTACAAATTTAAAATGAATAGAAATAAAATTTCCTAATTCCACATGAATACTGTGCAATTTGCGTGAACATTATTCCGTAGGGGCGGGGGGGTCGAAGGGACATGTTCTTCCATTGGCCCTGTAAAAATAAGTCATAAAACAAGAAAGTCCTACTGCGTGAAAACGAAAGAGGTGCACCGCCTGCGCTGTATCCCGTCCATGGCGCGTCCTGCTGGTGAGGTGGAGGGGTGGGGAGGGGAGGGGGAGTGGGTACCCTATCCTGGCTGCGGGGGGTACCCCTGCCATAAGACCTTACTGGGGTACCCCCTCCTCAGAAAGGACCTGGGACCATAGACCAGGGGTACCCCTCCCCTCCCCAGGAAAGGACCTGGGACCAGAAACCAGTGATCTGGGGTACTCCTGTGGACAGACACATCCTTCGGATGCGGGCGGTAAAGATGGCTATGGTAGGCAGCCACATGGATATCCTGTTTCTTGCCCCCTCCCTTTACTTAGCCGCTGGACCCGCTGCTGATACATCCCCCCCCCCCATACATTCGCCCTGACACTCGCCAAACCTACTTCAACGAAATGCAATTCCAAAGCCTAGCTAACTCTCCCACAAAAACTACTAGTTATATCCCGAAGTTTTGGGTTCTATTGAAGATAATTTTACACTTTGCGAGCAATCTTAATTGAAATGCAGTTTCTAAATATCAATGCAACAAAAATGGTCAGTCATCAGTCTAAATTCCGCATTTTTAAAGTTTTACTTGGCTATTTCAGTAGAATATCAAGTATTCGATTTTTGGACAGATAACTACAACGGAAAACTGTTCTCAATAAACACTCAAAACACGTAAATCTAGTATTTATACTTGCGTGTTTAGTTTTTCAAACTCATAACATAATTGACAGGATAACATCTCAGATGCTTCAGTACGATAGATAATAATACAGATAAAATTAATTATGCACATTTACTTAAGTTATAAAAAACACGCCGACACCAAAAAATGAGTCACATTCGTGAGAACTGTCCTAATTGTGCGTCAGCAAGCTAATACTTGAAATAATTTTCCGTAATAATCGGCAACCAGAGATAGATCACGATACTTAGTAACAATCGCTTAATGGAAGACTAAAGTGGACGGTAGAGTTCTGTGCTAAAATGCATTTCTTTGCAAAAACTAAAAGTAATTGTTCATTATTTAACTAATCTACTTTCTTAATTCTTCCTCTCTAATTCTGTTTTTAGGTTTCCCGCATATTTTAGATTTCGGCGGTAGTAATCCATATCTTTTAAAGCCAGAGGGATCCCCAGTGCTGCACCTACTTCATTGTGCCTAGTTGTCCAACAAGGAAGAATTTGTCGCATGATTTAATTCGCTTATGAGCAAATGATATCATTAACGTCGAACAAGCAAATATTGTCATTGTCAAAATCAATTCAAATTTTTCCCTACAGTATTTACGCAAATATCAAGATTTTTCCAAAAACTGTGTACAGGTTAGATCCGGTTAATTCGAGGTGCATAAATGCAAGCTTTTCCCTTCGAATTAGGTGGATTTTCGAATTACAGTTATGCCTGTAATTCAAACTTTTGAAGAAACTTTAAATTAGGATCTACTTTGATTTAAGGCTTTGAATTAGGACTAAGTTTGAATTATATCTTTGGATTTTGGGCTTATTTGGATTATCTGTTTGAATTAGAATGTGACCCAGTTCGGATTACAATATAGCGTCCTTTCATGTACTTTCGTGGTTGTCTGACATGTTTGACATTATAAATAAATATTTTCAATAAAAGCCTTTAAAACGTGTTGGTTTTGTTCGACATGTTTGACATTCTTTGAAAACTACTTTCTCATGAAGCCACAACATAGATTAGCGTATAACTGAAAACCATCTCTTACATGAGCTCCATGTAGAACAACAGCTGTATAAACAATTAACCTTGTTAGCTTTGTGGATGGCTTCGAGATCAAAAACAAACATTAATTTAAATAAGATTCCCATTCTGTATAAATATCACCTCACACCTCTGTATCATTTAGTACACAGAAACCTACATGATGTCTTGCTTCAAACCAAAATATCAACATAAAGATCACACACTTAAAGAAAAAATTGATATATTAAACAAATTAGATCGTGGCATAAAAGCTATAGATCTATGCAAAGAGTTCAATTTGAGTCAGTCTACACTTTCCACTTGGAAGAAGCAAAAGAGTAAATTACAGGAGATGGTGGATGCAGGCAAAGTACTCCATATGAAGTGCAACTGTAAATCATTCCTACCACAGGTCGAGAGGGCATTGCACATTTGGTTTTGTGACATGAGATCTAGGCCTCATGCTCCACCTCTCAGCAAACAAGTGCTCATTCAAAAGGCCATGTGTAAAGTACTTTAATGTGTTTGACATGTTCAACATACATTAATCTTAACCATAATATGGCATATATAACTGTATTCAATTTGTCCGACATGTTCGACATACGTTAATGTTAACCATAATATGTGATATATAACTGTATTCAATTCGTTCAACATGTTTGACATAATGGTCAACTATATTTCTATTTTCAGCTTTGCCAAGCAGTTTGGGCATGAAAATTGGGAAGGATATGGTTCGTTTATCCACTGGTGGACAAAGAGATATGGCATTGTCAACAAGGCTATCTGTGGTAGCAAAGAGTCGGCAGCCTCTGCAGAGGAACTGGAAACCTGGAAAAAAAACTGTACTTATCCCTGCACTCAAAGGCTATGCACCCAAAGATATCTACAATGGTGATGAACCAGCTTTGTTATATAAGTGTCTTCCACACAGAACATACTGCTTTGCTGCTGACAAGGCTGCTGGTTCCACAAAACTTAAGGACAATAGTCACATTACTTATGATCATAAACATGCATGGGTCTGACTGCAGAAAGCTGTCTGTCATAGGTAAAGCTAAGAACCCTCGTTGTGTCAAACAGAAGTACAAAATGAGAGTGCAAGACATGGCTGTTGACTGGTATGCATCAAAGTAGGCATGGATGATGGCTGATATACACTACCAAATTATGACCAAATTTAACAATGAAATGAGAAGGGTAGGCCACCATGTACTGTATGTGTGTGGTAATACATCAAGCCACAAGGTCCAGGAGCAGGTGTACTCCAACACTAAGTTCCTCCTGTTGCCACCCAATGCTACATCAATTGTACAGCCCCTTGACCAAGGTATCATTCTTTCTGCTAAGAGGAGATACAAGGCAAAACTAACAGAAAGGTACACAGAATGTGCAGCAAATGGCAAGGATGCCTTTACCCTTCTCAAGAAGTTGGACATAGTTGCAGCAACAAACCTAGTTGCTGCTGCATTGAGGGAAACCTCTTCCACAATTATCCAGAATTGCTTTTGTAAAGCAGGCTTCAAATACCATGGATTAGATCCTGAACCTTAACCCAAGGAGCCACCTGTTGCCCCACCCCCAGAGGTGTGGAGAAGAGTACAGAACAGGTTGGGTGATGTGGAGTTTGATGATTATGCAGCCAGTGAACCACAGGTACCTGTAGCCCAGCTCATGATAGATGAGGACATTGTTGATTTTGTTTATACAGAGAATGATACAGAAGAGGAATCTGAGGATGAGAAAGATGACATGCCTGCTACAACAATCAAGAACTGTGCAGAGTTTTTGGCAATTATTGACCAACAGAAAGCATTCTTGAGGTAAAACAACATGCCTACAGATAAAATTGAGGAGTTGAAGATGCAAGTCACTGGAAGTTAGTTTACATTGTGCAAAAAGCAGAAGCAAATGCAGGACTACTTTAAATCTGTATCTTATACAATGAAGTCAATCTGCAATGTCACAGGAATATCTCTTGTTGACTCGTTAGACATAGACGAATTGGAACTGGAATCCATTGATACAACTGTTGCTTCAGTTGCTGTGTCTGCCCTATTGAGAGATGAAGTAATGCCGGGTGGTACAACAACACTTAAACAACCTCAACAATCTGCAGCTGCTGTGTCTGCCATATTGAGAGATGAAGTAACACCAGGTAGCACATCAACATCTAACCCTAAATCCCCTTGACCATGTACAAGTGCAGTGACACCTTCAACCCCAAAATGACCACCAACCAGTGAAAGGAAAGGACCCCAAAAAGGAATTAAGTTAGATGATGCTATTGGCAAAGTGATGAACATGAAAAACAGTGAAGTTAGTTCACTGGAGTTATCAACCTCAGGGGACTCTGAGCCATTGTTTTCTTCACAAGAGTAACTGTCCAACGTGTTCGACATAGGTACTACAGTATTAATATTTATATGTATATGTATGAAATTGTTCAACATGTTTGACATGCATACCATTACTATGTATATATTTTTGCTTGCAATTGTTCAACATAAATAAAAACATAATTGTAAATATTCATTGGTTTCATGGTTTTATTTTCAAAGCTTTTAATATCAGTACAGTACAGTATGTGTATTTAAAATTGTGCTGCGTTTTCCAACCAGATAGTGGTTTTGAAGTACTCATGTCCCCATTCAATTTATGCAGTTCATCCATATGTCACGGTGTGACCTTTCTGTACTCGTCGTAACTGGTTCCCTGTCTATTAGATGTGGGAAATGGGTACCAGTCATTGCGGCTGACATGACAGCTCTGCGAGCTGCCATGTCGGAAGAGACGTGTGAGCCCCTATGGATGCGGGGTGGACACGACTTTTCATGTCTGTCGCACATGCGTAATACACCCTCCAAGACCTATAAAAGTGGCTGTCATTGCCCAAATCAGAGAGTCTGATTTGGTCGGTCTCAGTCTGAGTTAGGCTCAAACTAGGAGTCGTCTACCCTCCAAGATCCCTTGTCACGACATTCTTCTCAAGCAACAAACCTGTCACTCCCCACTGAGGTCTTCAGCAAATATCTTGTGTTGTCATTAGTTATTAGTTTGTCGTACTCACCGAGTAGTTATCTGTCATTACTGACAAGTCGTATGAGTTGTCAGATCTGCCAAACCCCGTATAACCAGTAATTCCATAATTGATTGCCACGGCCTAAGAGCCTCATGTGTAAGGTTATTTGAGTAGCTCTGGGACGTGAACTGCCACCGCTTAGTTGAGTGACTAGTGATGCCGCACCTATTTTAGTTAATCTGTCACAACACAGCTAACAGCCCTGCAAGGTTTGAATTGCCCACACACCATGTATCAAGAGTTGTCAACATGAGGGATATTGACTTGTCATTATCCCAGGTTCTGCAATTCTTCCCCACCCAGTCACATACCGGATGTCGTGTGCAACTTGCGACACATAGTTTCAACTATGTTGACATTGGAGAGAAATTGACAACTTCTAATGTGTTTTAGAAGAGGCATAGTCTCAGTTATGATGTGTTGAGACTCTTTGTGCACAGAATGTGATTGCTTTGTGAAATCCAGCATGTACTCTTCAAAAGGACAGCTTGAATTCCAATACTCTAAATAGATCTGAAGAGCACCACGCAACAATACCAGCAAGTCTTTGTCATCCATTTTTGAAAGGGTGGTGAAATGTACTTGGCAGATAACATGACAAATAGTTAAGAGCTTTAGTCAAGCTTCCCATTGCTGTATGCCTCAAGAAGAAAAGGCATTCATGTGGCTTCATGGTTAAATGGCACAAATGTAGAGCTTAAAAGCAGTATTTATATTCCATTAGTTTTTGAA
>JBCAUG010332724.1:0-17135 GCA_038406175.1 Haplosyllis leylae | reverse complement strand
ACCCTGGCTGTGGGACTGAGTATCCCCCCCCCCCTGCTGTGGGAATGAGTACCCCCTCCCCCCTCCGGCTGTGGGACTGAGTACCCCCTCCCCCTCTGGATGTTGGACTGAGTTAAACCCCCCCCCGGCTGTGGGACTAAGTACCCTCCTGTGGACAGACAGACTCACGCCTCTGAAAACATTACCTTCCCGTCGCGGGCGGTAATAATCTGTCTTTAAATAATAGGTGAGAGTGGCGACAGAGCCGACAGAAAGATATTTAAATTAAGAGAGGAGAAAGAAAGCTTACAATCTGAAGTAACTATGTTAAGTAGCCGGATAGCACTATTGATGAATGACAAGCGACAGGCTGAAGACCAATCAAAATCTCTGCTCGTCCAAGTGGAAATGCTAAAAGAATCTGCCACAAAGTACAGGTATGATGTGATGCTAGGTACGGCTGATGTGAACATTTATTCAAATAAATTGTGAATTTTTTTAGCAGATCCTGATTCACTCACGATGTTCTGATGTTCCATCGAATTGATGTCAATTATCCGACTTTCAAATATCCATTCTGGATTGTATTAGAAGTAACTGTGTAAATTTAGGGGAAGGCCAATTTTATTTCAGGGCCATGGAACACAACCAGATAGACACTTTGAATGCAGAATGTGAACAGCTTAAACAAGAACTTACAAACGCAAAAGTGTTTCATACTAAACAAGAAGACCTGATCCATACCCTTCGTGAGGTACATGAATATAGATTTGATTAGACTTTAACAATTATAAAAACTAATTTACTTTTTGTAGCCATCTTAGCACAAGCACAAGTAGAAATTATAGGTGAGGTATTTGAAATGGAATGATTAAATGTCGTTGTTACTATAAGTTTAAGATATTGCTTAGGTTTTAGTAAATGTTCTAATGACTGTAAGCTTAACCACAATTATAGGAATTGGAAGAAGAAAAGACCAAAAAGCCCATTCAGATTAGGGTAAGATGGTTGTATTGCAGCAGTTCCTAATAACCACAGCTTCATAACCTGTAGTATTTGTTCTGTTAGGATCTGTAGACCTGTAGAATTTAACAAATTTCTAACAGGTTAAGGCCTTGTTTGTGTGTGCAGCCATGATTCTTTTAGAATTTTCTCACCAAGTGGCTTTGGGAATATAAACCTATTTCCAAATATAAAAAGGTATTATTTCGATCTTGTCTGTTTGGGCTTTATTAAAAAAATGATAACGGTTTGTTTTAACATGTGCATTGTGGAACATTGCATTTGGATCTATGATGTTCAACGCCATTGGAAAATCTGCTCCCGTTTACGTGTTCACGCAAAATGTGTATTTTGTAGACATCTAGTCGTATCCTACTTTTCTTCGTAAAACGTGCAGTTACTGTAGAATCTGCTGGAAGTATTTGGATGACGGACTCTTTGTCCTTTTTTTCGCAATAATTTGCAGTTGAGGGTAATTAAGAATATTCTGTTTCACAGCAATCGTTAGATGATGTTGGTGTGGAGTTAACTCAGATGAGAACCGAACTGCAGAAGTTGATGGAGGTGATACAGGTAAAGGACCAGGCCATAGAGGACCTGGAGACGCAGTTGAAAGCCACACAAGAAAAGATTACTGATAAGTAAGTGGATCTGAGTTAAAAATCATCCTCTTGACTTGCTGATCAAATTAGAAACTTTTTAGGGTAGAATTATCCTCAGAGTGAGTTTTGAGTAGACTTTAGGAATAAGAGTCAGAGACATCTGAAATCTCCCATTATCATGCATATTTGCTGCTTTGTTACATATTTGTAGATGGATCATATAGTGCATATTTGCTTCAGTGCATATTTGCACCAGTGCATATTGGCCTATGTGCAAATATGCACTATTTTTGCACAAATGTACTATTTAATAAGTATTTTTTGCAAATAAGTGAACATTAAACTTTTGAACAATACGTATCTTTATGTCTATACTTATTATACAATGCATAGAGTATAGTCTTCATGCATATTAGCAAATATGCACTAAAGCAAAGATGCACTAATATGAGCCATTGCGAATATGCACTAATTTCATAGTCATGCACTCTCACTCTCAAGTCTCACTCCGAAAACTCACTCTGAGGATAATCTCACACTGGAAATTTCTCGTTTAATTTCTTTGATTTGTTTATAAATCTTTACGTTTTACTGCACGACAATAAAAATTATTTAATTATTTATTTGGATTTTAATATGTATATTAAGGTAATATGTCTCATAAAATACAAAACTAAAATAATTTGGAGCTTATTACACAAGCATTTGTATTGGAATTTTAGAAATCGTGAAATAGATCACCTGAAAAGTGGTATCGCAAATGACATTACAGAAAACAATAGACATCAATCAGGAGATAGGTATGCTTATTGTGACTTTGTTTCACTATTCATCAGATATACAAATATTTTTTTTTCCAGTGTAAGTTAAAATTTTTAACCGGAAAGTAAAATCACTTTGCTTATTGTAGAATCGATGGCGTTTCGCTAGATGTTAGCAGTCTGGCACAATTAGAAAAGGAAAAAAAAGGTTAGATCCAATATATCTACTAGTAGCATGTTTCTTTTTGTTTGAAACATTTTACAACTAGAATCCGGATATGTTTTTTTGTTTTTTTTGTTTTTTTTTTTTTTTTGGTAATGGGAAAAGTGTTAAACTTTGTAAAAAGTTGCCTACAAATAACTAATTTACAATTTTTGTTGAAGTTGAAGTTGAACCTAATTTACAACCCCGCCATGTTTTGTTTTTGTAAAAAAGTGTGTTCCTGATATTTATCTCGTTTATCCCATGCCTGTTTACAGTAACTGCCATTTACATTTTGTTTGTGGTGTCATGTTTTATTTAGAACTTTGTGCCACCGTTAGTCGACTAACACAAGAGCGCGACATAGCTCAACAGGATGCAACAGACCTTCGAGAAGGCATGGATGACCTACAGGATATGTTTGACGATGAAAAAACTAAATTGCTGGAAAAGCTCAAAAAAGAGCTTTCAGCAAAAGACCGACAAATAGAAAGTTTGGAAGAACAACTACGTTATGCTACTCGCATTGAGATTAAGAAGTTGAAACGAGGTACCACTGCTTTATGTGCAAGGCATGTCCCACCCTTTGGTTTTTCTTGCTTATTACTAATATATCTCCAACGCTGTTTGTTATACGTTATTTGTGTTACTGATTTTAGCAAAAGTACAAATAAATTAGAAATACCACTCTGTCGAAAATAAACCACACATTTAGAAACTAGGAAAGATATTTTGTTCACAGAAACAAAATTTCCTATGTTAAAAAGACAGTAACTATTATCATGTTTTTCATATCTGTATCACAATAATCTTACCAATCTTGAAAAAATAATTTGTAGTTCATTATGAGGTCAAAAGAAAATGTGACAGACTTATCTTCTGTTTGACAGAATGGCGTTTCTATTTCAAAACGTTAGTAACACAATAATATTAAAAGTTGCAGTTAAGTTTTTTTAAACCATTAAGTTTTATTCTTCCGTTTTACAGATCGTCCGTACATCCATGGGCAATCTAATGTAATCAGTAATTAGCAACTTATTTATCAATAATATCTATTGTGATATTTTAACTTACATTTTTTGTTCACTTTACAAGTGTGAGCTGAAGCTTTTATATGGTGAATTTCTTCAATCTGTAGATGGGGTTTTTAAATGTCATTTAGTTTATTAAATGACTTCAGGATAGTTTTAGAGTAGGTAGTAAGTCTGCCAGTGTGTAACCGGAAAAGGTATAATTCTTCATATATCGTTCTTTCGTTTAGATTAATATGTCATTAAAACACTTTTGGGAATAACTTGGGGCTTATTCACACGTACCGACACCGAATTAATTTTAATTTGGCCCGATAAAAGTTTTAGCATTGTGCTAATGGCAATTTTAAAATTGGACCGACATTCGGGCTTTTCGGTGTCGGTAGTGTAAATAAGGCTTTACTATGATGTACATTTTAACATCAGATGAATTTTTTTTTGGCTAATTATTTTCAGTTCAAATATAGCCGGGCTAAACACCATAAAAATATATCTTCTTGTTAAACTTCTAGATGCGGGAAGAATTGAATTGCTTCATGCCGAAAACAGAGTTTTACGCAACAGATTGTCACAGACCTCATCTAAATATACCCACCTTGTGCCACAGAATATTAATAAACCTAGTGAATCACGTGGAAGTAACTATAATTTTACAACAAAACAGGAATCTGAAGAGGAAAATAGAGATGTAGTAACTCCAAGTAGCTTAGACAATGAAATTCAAAATGTTGCCAAAACCATTCAAGAAGAAAACGATTTTAAAATGCGACAGACTGTTCATGGACGGGAATACAATTTCGATTCTGTAACAGACTCGGAGGACAATGAATTATGTGAATTAAGTTCAGATTCTACTTTACCAGACAACCTTAGTGCAGAATTACTGGAAGAGCGAAACGCCTTTGGCGATAATGACGATTTAGACAGAAAGGTTAATAATATAACTAAACTTCTAGGAAATATGTCGGACCTTGGTAGCACTCTGAAATTTCCTGAACACGGATCTTTAAATACTAGTGATAAAAACACGAGTAAGGAGACATCGGAGAAACAATCCAGAGTCACTGATGATTATACAAAAATTTTAAGTGATTCTGAAGAAGATCCCTCTGACATTGAAGAACTTGTTGAATATAACATCATCAAGAGACCAACACTTGATGCTAAAGTACAAAGAGAACTTGATCTGGACTTGACAGGAATTGACAGTGAAAGTACTGACTGTAATTCAAGTGATAATGAACCAGAGAAAGGACGGAACAAGACAGAAACTAATGACAACACTAATAGTTTTTTTGAATTATTAAAGAATGAGAACCACAACATGTCCCGGGCACTGTTGTTGGCTGAATCTGGATACTTGGAAGACAAAGTTACAGGAGAAAGGTGAACATATAAATAT
The DNA here is from genome assembly GCA_038406175.1 of Haplosyllis leylae. Taxonomy (NCBI): domain Eukaryota; kingdom Metazoa; phylum Annelida; class Polychaeta; order Phyllodocida; family Syllidae; genus Haplosyllis; species Haplosyllis leylae. The sequence goes on along the minus strand of JBCAUG010332724.1, from coordinate 12,156 downwards.
ATTATTCTGTATAACTGCCAGAAATTCTAAAATTTATGAATGTAACTCGTAGAAAAGTTTACAAGCTCCGAAATTGACACATTTCTATTTTTGTTATTTCTTCTGAATCTGAAGATGACACTTGGTAAGGGTATACTGATGAACATGGAATTAGAATTTCCTACTATTTGTTGAATGTATGGTAGTTTGTATTCTATGAGATCATACAATGAGAAATTATGTTCAAAAATGCCCTCTTCAAATCAGCATGCGAATGATGATAATTTTAGTTTGGAGATGACTTTAGAGGATTTCGAATCAACAGACGAAAGTGATGATGAAATTCAGATGTAAGCCATTCGTCCACCAGAGTTTTTGTGAACACGTATGACCAGTTTCCCTTCGTTATGCATGGACCTAACAGTGACGCCTATATTCATCCGTTTGCAGTGATTTTTAGATTATGGTGTGTGCGAACTCCTTGATGACTCGACCATTCCTGCATTACCGTCATTGTTTTTGTAAATAAAATGCATTTGTAAATTACTTATTGTAGATTTTTCTCTGAAAATCTAAATTCCCAAGCAGTTTGACAAATTGTTCAGAAAATTTTTTAAAAAGGCAAAAGACTAAATTTGATATTGGAAATTCAGTGTATTTTCACAAACATGGAAATCTTGTGAAGCGGGATTTAGAATTTCAGTGTTGTTATTCCTTGATAATTTTTTAATGCAAAACATTTCTATTGTAACCAACCACTGATCTTAATCAATTTAACATTGCCGTTTGTTGTGTTGAAGATAATCTTTAAAATATTGCAGAGTGAAATATATTGTAAATGAATGCCTGATATGTTCACGCATCCGTACATATAGTGAACTGAGATCTCTCTTCTTCAGCTCTGGTAGATCCCATTCATGGGACGACGTCAGTGTTGAGAACATCCCTGAGAACAAACCACGTGAGCACGGTGAAGCGATGCGAAGCTGGGAATCAACTCAAAGCCTTCCAAAAGAAATCAGGACTTTATCCACTGAACAATCAGTCTCTCCTAGAGTATCATCTGCATTACACGCTTGTAGTTCTGACACCGCAAACAGCCACTTATAAGGACACTATCCGAGTGATACCGGTGTCGGATCAGTTCCCAAAGAACGTAAGCATAACGCCTTCGATCCTCGTTCTCGACTGGTCAGGAAACATTGATAAAATTGATGAAACTTAAGTCACTTAGTATCAACCAAAAACACGAACGAGTTTATGTGGTCTTGAAATTCGCGTGTAAGGTGATGAACCATGTCAGTTTTAGAAACAATTCACTGAAAAAATTGTTGTATTTTGTTTACTTCACAATACTCATGATTTCCCAGTATGTGTAAGTGTGAAAACGCCTTTAATTACCAAGCCAATGCTATGAGGTTAAATTTCCGGTGCTATTTGCTATATTAACACAATTGAGAAACTCATGGTGCGGGTATTTCCCCTGGGACACTTAAAATTGCGCAACAGTGGTGCTTTGCCTCAATGTGTAAAAACGCGAAACTCCAGTTTTTGTTTGAAATTCACATTATTCCTAATTTCAGTAGTGCAAAGTAATTTGCAAATGTCTGTGATATTTACCATGTGAGTCGCATTGTATTTGGCCTTTGTTTTTGTTTTTTCTGTGAAGCGAATTTTTCACGATAAGATCAAGTTTTACATTTTAAGCCAGAATTTACATCAGGTATGCTCTAATGATTCAGGAAATAATCCAAGTCCAAAAAGTGAAATGGCGCATGAAAAAAAAACTCAGTTAAAGGTCTACCAAGTAGCATATGTCTAGTTGGCACAATTGGATAAGCACTAGACCCTTGATCCAATGATGGTCAGTGTTATGGGTTCAATTCCCACTGGAGGCAATTTTTCTTGTTGAAGCTTTTTAAACTCCTCGATGTCAATTCATGATTAAATTGTAAACTTGATCTTATCGTGAAAAACTCGAAATGGTCAGATGAAATTTTGGCTGGTCTTTCCTGCTGACCACTGCTATTTTCTGAATTTTAGTGGACATTTCCGTCATTACTACGTGTAAGCCGATTTTCTACTATCATTCGAGTCACGTACCGTCCAGACGATTGCCAAATATTTTATAAAGCCTCATACTGCGCAATAACGTAGATAGCTGTCGGTGTATTGCATATTGTTACAAATATATGTATCAAAAATCCGAGCCAAAGTTTTGTATAATTTTAGGTGTTATTTGTTTTTAAAGATTTAAATTAAAAATTAGAATAAATTCAGGCAAACGTTCATTATAACAGCTGTTTTTATTTTTCTTTGACTGGTTCAAATTCAGTAACAGATATGCAGTGTTAGTTTATAAAGTTAATATATATATGGCAACAATATAAAGAAGCAGTATTATTTTTACACCGTTTACATATGACGTATTGGTTTAGCAGCTTGTGAGCATGTAGGCTGCTTACATCTGTAGTGAACGAAGACTCTACCGATTGTGGAAAGACTTGACTAGACAAAAATATACAAAACCAGACTACTGATAATCCAATCATACTGATAACACAAGGGTCACCCACCGTACTGAACAGAATTCCAACTCCCATTCTTGATCTTTTTTTTTTTCAAGAATATTCTCGGTAAATTCGGCGTAATCTTATTACCGGTTAATTAAGTTCGACGAACCCACTGGACATCAAATTGGGACCTTCATGTAGCACATACACCGGGAAACTACACGGCAAATGTTCGATAAATAATAATAATAATAGTTATTCAAACAAGTCTAGTTCAGAAGGGAGTTGAGGAATCCACATGTTAATATGTTCACTAAAATAGTTAGATTTAACATTCAAGTAATAATCAGATTCAGAAGTATTTTACAATAAAGCAAGACATCCACTTAGATAAAAGTTATTACTGAAAAAGTGCACATTCCTTCGGGGGAAATGTACATGGGATCAGTACACAATTTGGTAGGGTTGTACAATAGGTACTTTACAAAAGTACGAACAATACCTAGCAATAAACATAACGCGATGGGACAAATTAATTAATACTGATTTCTTATATTTTCGTTAGGATGGGATTTTCCTTTTTTGTTAGACTTCTGTGAACATGGTGAAGATTGAGTTAAGAAATCATTCTTCAGTGAGTAATGCAGTGATGGAAAAAAGAGAATCATGTAAAACAACTATATACAAGTTCTTACAAGATTTCATTGATAAAGAACAAGTCCTTAAGTAAATGTATACGAAGAAAAATATAACTGTTACGGACACGTTCGACCGACGATTCAACAAAACTAAGCTTTAATTTCCGTGGGATACACGTTACACACGCACAATCTTTGCTAGTCATGTATTCCGCATAATATAACATTGTTTATAATTTTGCCTATCTTTATGGACAAGTTCGGGCTGTAGCTTGAGTTACGAAGAAAACGAAATTACAGGAAACAAGTTCTTCACAATGAGGTCAAACTCAGCAGTAAACGAGAAAACCACGACATGGAAGATATTGAAAACTTTCTACGAATTGTTTTAACTTGAGCTTCAGTGTAACACGTCCATTATATCATTAACCCATATAAGTACCTCTACATAACTTCTACATACAAGTACATCGAAGCGTAGATCAGTACTGCCTCAAGAGTTCGATGCGTCAATCAACGCAATGAATCTAATGAGCTTCATTTCAACTTAATTTTGACGAGAACATTCGATGGAATGTTTGCACTCGGAAAATGCCATAATTTAAGAATACACTGTGACAACACTTGCAGAATAAACTTTTTCTTAAATCCTAATGTGAACGTTAGTGGCAAATCATTTTGTTTGTGAAGTTGGTATGGCTTCCAATAGGTTTCTATGGGGTACAAGAAGCTAATTAAATCGTTCGATACATCCAGATATCATATCATACATGCGGGGGCAGAAGTTACTCGCGTGTTGATGGTTAAGGCAATATACTGTGATGTAAGCTTCTCACACCATTGCACAATTAAAGTCAACTCCTTCGGATTTTACCCGGAGGTAAAAGTCTTTTGGGACTTTACACAGGATACACTATGGTTCAATACCTACAGCAAAAATAGATTTAGAGAGGTCAAAGAGGCTACATATTAACACTGATGGTGGAGTTTACCCCAGATTTACAAAAAAAAAAAACACGAGGTGAAATACAAAAATAAGTCTGTTATAAGAAGTAATCTCTGAAATTATAACTTCTCTTTAATCACGAGCACCATTTATTCACAAAAAAAATCTTACCGTCTATTTTCTTTCATAACACAATTACATATTGTTAATTAAACAATTCATTTTTGGATGCCCCATTTAAGTAGACGTCTTTTTTTTCTCGTGTTATTCTAAGCACCTAAATTGGAAGATTTCTGTTTTGTGGTCATCTTGGATTTAAAGTAACATTTTACTGACAAAACAAGGGAAGTTTTTTTTTTGCTCACGATAAAATCATTATATAATTTAAAACAATAAACGCGATGTCAACATATTCCCTAATCGTAAAAAACATTTGTCTACAGGCGTTTAATTATACATTGAGTTTCAAAATGTTCATAATTTGGCTTTCACTTCACATTACGCACAATGTAAATTCAACAATGTAATCAGAGCGACAAGATTCAGCCATGACACGCGAACTCTTTTTCTGCAGCTCTTTGGGTATTTTCAAAAGGTTTAAATAACAGGAATTGTAATCTCCAAAACTATTCTTGACGAGGTTTTCTATTTTTAGCACATCAGGACACAATTTTACATATCAAGTATCACAATGATGATATTATTTAAGACGATAATAAAAACAAGGACTATGTATGCAAAATATATAAATTTATAAACTACGTTTGTGCAAAAAGAAGTCTTACTATGGGTACCACTAATGAAAACGACAATTTACATGTTATTTAGTTTTAAGTCATTGCACCTACGATAAATGCTGTAATTATTTTAATAAGTATCGCGGTTACTTATCCAAACATTAACGCGATGGTATATGATATCATGAGGGCAAAATGTAATATCTTTACTGGTAAATTACTTTGTAACGATGTGGTAACAGCTTACGCATCGTATCGTACTAAGTCTTTAGTAATCGCACGCAATGTAACATACGTACACCATAATTCTAAACTTTCATAAATAACACTATGCACAGACAAGGCAGGTATAAACATGCATAACAGTTCGTTTCAAGCTAAGACTAACGCGTGTTTCCACCTGACTCAACTGTTTCCGGCAAATCATGCCTTTTTGCTCTGAACATTTGTATATTGGCAGTGCTGGGCACACTGGTCACTGATTTAAAAGAATTATCACATTTACATGGTATGAGAAAACAAACAGTAGATATCAATTTGCACACCTTTCAATTGGGAACTGTTTAATAAAGTCTTCACATTCATTTTATATCACTCACAATTTCCACCTATTATGCAGGCTATCATAACCTATGAAACCCTTTTACATCTGATTCAATGGCCTTTAGGACAAATAGCATCGAATTATGCAGGGATAATTCGTCCTACTAATACAAAAACTTATTTTGCTAAGTGCGCCATTAACTCTGTGATATAATAAATATATATAACCTTTGGCTTTAAGCACCAATCAACTTCAAATGAGAAAACAGTTCTTGACAGACAGAATATGCTAAACCAATATAGCTTCACCAATTTGTTTCAATTCGGGTACCGACAATCGTCTCCTTATAGCACCACCTACATCCGCAACTCCCGTAGTGCTGGTTACACCCTCCAGATCCATGTGGATGTGTCGCTTACTCGGCAGTCGCCTCGTTGGGTTATGAGCTCGACGCTTATTCAAGTATCTCATATTCTTTGGTGGCGTCATTGCTGCAAGGAGAATTTGAGCTTTTTTAACAAAGGAAATACCATTTGTACTCATGGTGATGTTAGTATTTGCATTTTCATTTCACACGCAAAAATAAAATCAACATAATAGGTGCACTTTGAGCGTATCTGTACCGTTCCGAGCTGTTTGTCAAAATTTCAACAAAACTAAAGAGTTGTTACGATGAAAAAAAATGGAACATCAAACGAAAAATTAGAGAAGATAAACTGATGTCAAATCGCAAGCTTAGTTTTAGCGGTGACTAACGGAACTACTGTATTTCTTTCCATTTTTCTTTTTGAAAAGAATAAAATATTCTCCCAACGTTATCAGCATCCATGGGAATACAAACCGGATAAAAGCCTCAAGAAAAGCAAGATTGGGGTAAAAGGGACAAAATTAATCACTTGAAGAATAAAGTCACCCAGATAATTATCTGTTGCAACAGATATAGGTTACTGTCATCAACGCAAAGTGATCAATGTGATAGGCGATTTCAAGAATCAATTAACAGGAGAAATACAAACCCAGAAATTGTATTGATGAACTAAAATATTTTGTCAAATATACTTATCACTTGTGTCACGATGTTTATTTTGCAATATATAAAAAGAAAAAAAATCGCATGCATAACAAATCATTGCATTGCGAATTCTGTTGTCTCATATTCACCGAAATAAAAATGCGTATGAAGTTGGTTTCCATAAAAGAAAAGTAACTTTACAGGAGCAAAGAGTGAATGTTAAAATCACAACAAAACGCCCAGTCACAAGCAAGCATCTAAGTCACAATTGTGAGTTAAGCGTGACCTTTAAACCTACCAAATTTATGTCTATAAAAGGCTTTCCTTGCAAAATGTCTTCTGACTATTCCTAGGTTAGTATTGGAAAACGATTAGCTGAGAATTAAAAAAAAATTAAGCAGCACACATCAAGGAATAAATTAATAAAATGCATGCACCACCAAACAAATTTTTTCTGACTACAAGTGAATCACATTTACGAATTTCAAAATAAAATTTACCAAACACACCCTAACCTAAGCGTATTATAATTATTACCTTGGTATTTTATTAATCATGATAAACGTACAAAATACATGTACATTAGACTGAAATTAAATTGTAAGTAAACATATGAAGTATCTAAATCTAGTGTGTTTTCTTTTAACTACAGTATTCGAAGCCACACAACAATTAAAGCTTTCAGATATACGGATTACATTTATTACCTATCAAAACCAAAACTTCGAAGTGTGCCTTCAAATGCACATTCGAATTTCTTGTCAAACGGACAGAGTTAAAAGGAAGAATTGAAACTGATAAGATAAACTTGCTGTTTGCCATTCCAGTTGTACATATAATTGAGACATAAAAGGAATAAGAATTACCTGGGAGATCAAACGTAATGGCATATTCTTCGTACGGAACGCCTTCTGGATCAGTCACCGAATCCAGATCGTCTGTACTGAGGAGATCCTCTTCTGAACTGCTATGACGGCACTCTAAACTCGGCATGTTGATTGTCAATTGCTCCCTAAAATGCAAAGTATCATTCAGTAAACCTAACTCCACACGAAGTCGCTAAAATATGCTGTGTGCCCTATTTTAAAACACTTAATACTGGGCGTACTTTTCTTGCTGAAGGGATCGGATATGTTCTGACAGTATCCTGGCTTCCGTCTGTATTTTCTCGTCATCATCACTTTCACTAATTGCGGGCGGCACATCTTCACTCTCTTTCGCCTGTTCAATAAAATTTAGAATAACAGATATTGATGAATACAGATCTTGTCGCAAAGAAGTATATCTTCATTGTCTATTGAATGCAATTCGACAAGACTAGGAGGTCCTGCCTACGGAATAGTGATCACACTGTGCTGAAAACTCTGTCAGGGAGTGTCAGGGGTGAGGGGTCCAAGGTGTGTGGGAATTTAAAGGGGGTGAGGGGCTCAGGGGTGTGAGGGGTCTTGGCCAATATCAGAGGTGTGGGGGTTCAAGGGTGTGGGGTTATGATAATATCTGGCAATTTTGGACTTCAATGAATGGCAATGCAAAAATGGGGTATTGGGGTATTGAAAGTGTTGATTTATCTGCCAATTTTCAATTTTGATAAATCATAATTTTTGAGAAGGGGTATCTGGGTGTTGCAAGTGTTCACTATATCTGCCAAATTTCAATTTCTATTGCCAGTTTAGCATTGTAAGCATTTTCAGGTGGTGACGGGTCTCGGGGTGGTGGTGGCTTGACAATTTCTTCTGATTTTAGAGTTTGATGAATCACCTATAAAAATTGCCCTAAATACATTTCAATGTGGCAAAATGTTAAAAATTGAAACCACAAAGCCCAACATATGCTGAAGGAATCCCTTTTGGATGATTTGAACATTGGGGCATTGGTAAAATTGATCAGATTTTTACACTTGTCTCAATACAGGTTCCAGCAACTACAATATTGGTAGTTATATGGTGTGGGTCTGTGGGGTTATTGCCCCCACACCCCTGATAGGGTAAAAGGCTTTTTAATATGGAAGTACATGGGTGAGTTTTTGAACTTAATATTCTCATAATTTGCCAGTTGTTTTTAGCTTAATGACACTAACTGAACAGTCAGGACACTTTCTTTTGGACATTTTTGTTATTTTGAACACAACAACAATTACTTAAACTACCTCAGTCTGGCACCAGGCTATTTTTTCTTTGAAAAGACAGACGATTCTTTACTTATTAAAATCAATCACTTGCAGTCATCGGTCATAATGGCACCAATAAGTTAAAAGCAATAAGGTGGTACTGGCATCCCATTGGACAGACCTGCTTTGGATGCTTTATTCTTTATTCTGTTAGTTTCCGCCTGAACAGTTTTGACTAAAATGTAAACATTTGTCCTTTTCAGTGTACAATTTACAATATATACTTTTCACATGCAGTGCAGTAGACTGAGAGTACCTTTCGTGGTTTGCTGCTTCCGTTTCTCATACTGGCGCGAACGACTGATAATCGATCTGTCGCTGATGCTGCTGCAGTATCAAGAGTCAAAATGTCGGCAAGAGAATGTCGGATCTTCTTCAGCTGTTCTCCAATTATGGACTCTAGACAGCTATAATTGATGAAAACTTTTTGTTACCTTTACCTTTAAATCAAACTATCTTCAATTCTTTTAAAATTGGTTCAACAACATTAATCGATAGCCGAATTTTTATTATGTTCTTACATTGTTTGTTTTGGCACGTGCAGTAAGCTCTCCTGTGCTGGCATGTTACGGGAACTTTTCAGCACGGTTGGAGCAAATATGATAGCGATTCCATTTACACCCATCTTATTTAATGACTCGTGCTGGGCGACACTGAAAATACATCCGCATTGCGCACATGATTAATCGATGAGAGTATAAGCGATAAACATAAGTTTACTTTATCCTTTTTGTCAGAGCACGTTGGGATATTGAAATGAATAGTAAAGAAGAAGCAGAAGATAAAAATTCTCAAAACTCACTTGGCAAGATGGAAGACTAGCCTTTCGAAGAGATCATAATTTGGCTGTGGGAGTTTCTTGACTATGTCATATAACGCTTGTACCCGCTCTTTCTCATCCATACATTCTGCATCACCAAAATATAAACGTTTGAATGCTAGCTCCAGATTTTACTTTCTAATACTCTGAAGTTTTAGTAGTTTTACAGAAGCCAGATCCAGAACTTACCAGACGCCCTGATGAAATCGTCATAGAGATCATAGGTGAGTAAAGGCTCCGGTAACTCCCGGAAAAATGTCTTCATAACCGACGTCAACACATGGACATGATAATCGTTGAAGTCGATACCGTTTTGATCTGAAAAAAGCCAAGTTCAGGGGGAAAATGCAATAAATCATCTGCGGTGACAGATGTCAGAAATATTAAAAACATTTTTGGTTCAGTTTGGTTTACCTGTGTTGATAAGATTCAGTAATTCTTTGATTTTTCCTGCAGCACCTGCTTTCCTGTACACCCCAACAGTGAATAAACCGTTCAGTTCTATAGCTTTGATCAAACGTTCCACTACTGTCGGTACCTTCTGACTGTCTTTCAGTATGTACGCGAGTGGCATCCCCAACACATGCTTTTCATGCTGAAAAATAGTTGAGATATATCACCATATTATTAACACAATTGTTTGTTTTTATGTACTTATGCAGCAGTATAGAAAATAACTTACCCCTGGTTTGGTACCGCCTACGACTGCTTTGCAGTTACTGGCAAATTTTGAGCAACATTTCTTATGTACAGCACTTTTACAAACTGAAAAAAATAAAGCAACAAGAATTTATGATACCAATTCGTTTCTGTTTCAAGAAAGTAAAAATTCTGGCTTATGGGAAAATTACTTGCGTGTATACCTTGGCACACAAATCCTCGCCACATCACATGGCCACACATCTCGCAGAAAGTGGGAATACCAAACTGTGTTAACAAGAATTTGTGTTTCATATGTTCCTGAAATTAAAAATAACGAACATCCTTTACTTTATCCTTTTCGGACGACTTTAAACTTGGCAAAGTACAATGACACGAAAAAAAACTAATCAAAAGCATATACCACTATTTGCTCTTTGTATTCCTTGTCTTTCTTTCTCTTTTCTTTCTTAACTTCAATTTTTGGTAGCTCTTTGTTTTCCTTCTTTTTAATAAATTCGTCAAGAAATCCCCTGGAAAGAAACGCAATGCTTTTGTGAGCATTATAGATTTGACAGTTAATTTTTGACGGTTAAAAGTGCAATAAATGACTGAACCTTGCACAGACCTAAATGCATTGATTCCCATTGTGACTGGAAACGAATCGTCAAGATTTTCATTTCTTGCACATGCTTTCAACGTTTCTTCGTAATTACACATTAGATCTTTGTAGCTAAACTCGTGATGTGCAACGGACTGTGAGGTGATGAGCGTGGAGTAGAATTCTCTCAAAGCTCTCTTGAAAACTTTGTCAAAGACGGTGTCTCTACGATTGTCCTTGTCCAGACCAGCAATCTGAAACAAGAATGCTTATCAGCATTGTGTCGCGCCCTATCTGTAGAGTGTCTTTAGTCTCAGGAATGTCCCTAAGTACTTCCTGTGAGGTGTCCTTTGTGAACAGAGCCACCTGGTGTTAATTTCTTGCAAAAAATAATCTGTCCACAAGCAAACAAACACCACAGTGAGAAGAGAAGTCGCTCTTCTGCTGACAAGCAGCAGGCGCGGCTAATAAACACACAACGGTACACTTATGCTCAAGTGTATGTTAACAATCTGACAATCGCACCGGAGAGTCCTCATTCTGTATTTACCTTGCAAGAAACAAATGTATCCAGTTGCATTAATTCCACAGCGTTTTGGATGACACGTTTATCTGGATACTGCCACTGGGATGTAGAAGACACGGACCATGTAGCAGCGTTGGTTTGTTCCATCTTGTCCTCAATAAAACGCTTCTTACTGCCTTTCCGTCGCTTTTTATGCACTTTGAGTTGACTTGTTTCAGCTCCCCAGGCCTCCTTAACTTTACCCGTTCCGCCGTCTACAAATAAAGACCATTTTTGAAAATAATTCTAAAAGGTACATTTAACTGACAAAAATTAGCAATGATATGTCACCAAGATTAACGTAAAACCAGTTGAGTACTACAGATTCTGTGAGTTGAACTACGATAACCATCCTATGAAACACCACGTTATCTACACAATCAGTTAAAACTGCGAACTGTGAAGAAACAATCAACCATCCAAAAACACCAACGTTATTGTGGAGAAGAACGAACTTACAGCAGTTATACATTATTGAACCTAATAATGAAATAAAAGTTCAGAAGCATTTGTTGTGCACCTGCAAAAATACAGTACGAAAGTTGTGCAATTTTTTTACACTAAACAAAAACAATAGCTGATATAAAACCAAAAGAACTATCGTTATTTTAAACGGCAAAAATAACAGCATGTAACATCAAACCAGATTACGGCTGTATGAGACATCCACAGGACCAGTAGCGTTATCAGAGTAGGCATAGTCATATGTCAAATTGTTAAGCATGCACTGACGATATGATTGAAAAAACATTCATTCACATAAACGGGCAAACACCAAAAAGTGCTTGAATGAATGACTCACATTTCCCCATGGGTGACATGGGACTCTCTTCTGGTTGTGAGTCATCGCTTTCATCCCCTGAATCTTTCTTACTGTGTTTCCTTCCACCTGAACGACAAATTGGAACTTCTTTGAATTGTTACAGGTCGGGCACGGCTAAATCGAACACGGTTAATTCGAAGTTCCACTTAATTCGAAGTTTCAAGCAATGCTT